>MAEB01002710.1:0-10366 GCA_001680515.1 Fusarium phaseoli | reverse complement strand
ATAAATAATAAAAAATTAAATTATATTTAAAATTATTAATATTTTATTATTATAAACTTTATATTAATCTATAAGGATTAAAGTAGCTTAATATTAATTAATAATTTTAATAATAATAGCTTAATACCTAGACTAAGGTTCTTAATAGAATTAATTAATAAGTTTTATTATTATATTATGTATAGCTTTCATAATATTATAACTATTAAAATTAGTTAAAGTAGCTAATAATAAGGCTACTTACTTTAATAAACTCTATTTAGAAAAGAATAGCTAAAAAAGGAAGCTACCTCTCTTAATTAACTTTATTTAAAATAATAGCTTATCTCTTAATTAGATAAAAAGGTATAAGAACTTATAGGGAATCTAACTTTTATCTAGTCTAGCCTTCTAATTATTTAGTATTACTAATAAATAAGATTACGCTTTTTAAATATAATAAAATAAAAGAAGGATTAATATTATATAGAGTAATATTAAACCTGAAATAGTAGAGAATTATTAATATATATTTATTAAAATTAGCTTTTTATATTATTAATTATTATAGTCTTAATACTTATAAAATATTATTAAGGGCTATATAATTAAGGTATTAATATTAAAAGACTAAGTCTATTTTAAGCGCTATAAAGTAATTAAAGGTATTAAAAATCAAATTCATTTTTCTTAAGATATAATATACTTTAAGATTAAACTTAAATAAGTAAATAAATATATTAATAAGATACTAATTAGTATAAATAGCGCTTTTTAACTTTAAAATTATTTTTTTAATAATAAGCTTTATAGCTAAATAATTAGTTAATATAATATAAAGCTTCTTTATTAATTTAATTTATAGCTTTAGCCTTTTATTTACCTAAATTAAATAAGCTATCTTAAACTTAATAAAATTATTTTATTATTATAAACTTTATACTAATCAAAAGGGATTAAAATAGCTTAACATTACTTAATAATTCTAATAATAATAGCTTAATACCTAGACTAAGGTTCTTAATAGACTTAATTAATAAGTTTTATTATTATTTTCTATATAGCTTTAATAATACTATAACTACTAAAATTAATTAATGTAGCTAATAATAAGGCTACCTACCTTAATTGTAAAGGACTGAAGAATATAGATTATAAAGTCCTCGTAGGGTATAGGGTAGGTAATAGATATAGGAGGTAAATAGGCAGTTAAATCAGTCCTTATAAAAAGCTAATTAGCTAGATAAGAGATTATATAGGTAGAAAAGTGGGTTAAAAGATAGATAAGGTTAAAGACGGAAAGAAGAGCTTCTAATTAGTAGTCTTACTACTTATATTATATAAGAGGATATAGATCTAAGAGAGGCTCTAATTCTAAGGGAGTTATCCTTCTTTTATAGAAATAGCTTAGAACCTATTTTAACTTAGAAAAAGTTACTTTTTTAATTACTTTAAGATTTAAAAAGTAACTAAAAGTAACTAAAGCTGATTATAAGCTATATAGAGAAACTACTAAGCTAGCCTCTCTTTTCCTTATTAAGAAAGAGCTAAAGTATATAAGAAGGATACCTTTTTAATATTAGGCTTAAAACTTAATTTTATAGACCTGTCTAAAGTATAACTAAAGATTTAACTAAATAACTAAAATGGTAATTAAGGTATAACCGTACTTATTAATATATAAATAAAACTAAGTTATTTTATTACTAAAGATACTTTTCATTTATATGATAACTTATATTAAATTGCCCTTTCTATTTATTCCTTTAACAAATAATTTATACATTATTTTATTAAAAGCTATTATAAAATTAATTTAAAGTAAGATAATTATATTACCTCGCGGTTATATTCTCTCTTATTATCTTTAAACTAGTACAATTATATATTTTATTAATTTATCTTTTTTATTTTTTATTTAGTTTTTAGATAATAACTTAAATCTCTTTACTATAATTATAATCTTGGTTAAGTTAGTTATTAAGTAGTATTATTATTAGTCTTACTATTTATTATAAATAGAGTTAATTAATTTTAATATTTACAGCATTAATAAGGCCATATATAATATAGCTATATATAATATAATATTAAAACTTATTAGCTTAGATAATTAAAGTACTTAATTTAAGTATGAGCTATTATTATTTATTTTATTAAGTAGTATTAAGTAATTATAATTCTCTTAAGTTAATATAAAGTTTATAATAATAAAATAATTATTATATAATTATCTATTACTATTTTAATACCCTTCTATATTATATTTAAAAGCAGGACTAGCTTTTATATTTTTGTGGTTTTTATATTGATTTCTATCTTACTTAGTTCTCTTCAAATAATAAAAAAAACCTATTTACTTCATTATAGTCTATCTATTCAGTCTTAAAGCTTAAAAGGGATCTTCTTTAGTTATTAAGTCTATGTATGCCTTTTATATATAACTGTTTAAAAGATAATTATAGATTTAGCTACATTTATAATCTTTTTTATATCTATACAGGGTTGTGATTTAGTCACTTTAGTCTTAGTCAAGCCTTGACTTTAGTCATTTAGTCTTAGTCAGGGTTATGATTTAGTCACTTTAGTCTTAGTCAGGGTTATGATTTAGTCAGATTAAAATAGCCTGACTAAGACTAAGACTAAGACTAATTTTTTTTAGTCAGACTAAGACTAAGACTAAGATTTATTAGTCTGATTAAAAAGTCAAAAAAAGGAGCCTTTTAGTCACTAATGAAATTAATATTAATTAGAAAAATTAAGAAAATACCTTATTCTTTACTATGATATAGTAAATAAATATAATTAGGTCTAAAAAGGACCCTTAAAATAAGGCTCTTTTAGGCGCCGTTTTATAACCGTAGCCCTTATTTAGATAGCTAATTTATATTAGGACTTATTATCTATTTAATATATATATATCTTAAAAGCTCTAATTAGGTCCTTTTTATAAGTAAAAAGTACTACTTTTTATTTTTCTATAGTAAAGGAAAATAAATAGGGCCTAAAAGGACCCTTAAGATAAGGCCCTTTAAAGCCCCTTTCCATAACATTAACCCTTATTTAGATAGCTAATTTATATAAAGACTTATGATTTATTTAATATAGCTATATCTTAAAAGCTCTAATTAGGTCCATTTTATGGGTAAAAGGTATTACTTTTTATTATTCTAAGATAAATAAATATAAGTAGGGACTAAACTAACGTTTAAGATAAGGCTCTTATAAGCGCCCTTATATAACCCTAACCCTTATTTAGATAGCTAGTTTTTCTAAGGCCTTATGATTTATTTAATGTAACTATATCTTAAAAGCTCTAATTAGGTCCTTTTTATAGTTATTTTATATCTATAAAGTTATAATATCAACATCTTTTTATTTTTTAATACTTATTTTATTTATTTAGTTATAACTTTATATATTTTATAGAATTATGAATTAATACTTTTAAAATAATACTTTTAATATCTATTTATTATCTTCTTTAATTACATCTCTTTTTTATCTTCTTCATTATTATATCTATTTATTATTTTCTTTAATTATTATATCTCTTATTATCTTCTTAATTATTATATCTATCATTATCTTTTGAATTATAATATCTATTTATTATCTTCTTTAAGTATTATTTATATCTCTTTTTTATCTTCTTAATTATTATTTCTATTATTATCTTATTAACTAAAATATCTATCTACTATCTTTTTTAATTATAATATCTCTTTTTTATCTTCTTAATTATTATATTTATTTATTATCTTCTATAATTATTATATCTCTTTATTATATAATTATATTAAGATATATTATTTTTATTATTTATTTATAGTGACTAAAAATATAGCTCTTTGACTTTTTAGTCTGACTAAAATATCTTAGTCTTAGTCAGGGTTAGGGTTTAGTCACTTTAGTCTTAGTCAAGGGTTAATTTTAGTCAGACTAAAGTTCTTTAGTCAGGGTTAGGGCTTGACTTTAGTCTGACTAAGAATAAAAATTCACTGACTTTTTAGTTATGACTAAACTTAGTCATTTAGTCAGTGATTAATTCACTGACAAAATCACAACCCTGTATCTATAGATTAATTTATAGTAAAATTTAAAGGTAATTCTTACTTTAAGTATATTAATATTAGCTAGACTAATAATATTATTTAATTTATTAAAATTACTTTTAAGAGTATAATAGATTAGGCCCTCTTCTATAGAGAGCCTTAATAGCATGTTAAAGATAATATTAAGGGCGCTAAGTATATAAAAATTCTAGAGCTTACATTAAGAGAGGTAGTTTTTGCGGTATAATTAGTAATAATATTAATTAAATACTAGCTAAATTAAACTATCTTATATATTAACTAAGTTAGGGCTATTACCTCCACCTTCATAGATTTATACCTTATTTTAATAAAAGAGGTAAATTATCAAAAGAATCTAATAAGGTAAAGCTTTTTAATTATAATAGCTTTTCTAAATATTAAGCTTCTGTCTTAAGGCCTATTAAATTAAAAGATAAAAAGGCTAAATTTATTTTTATGTATATTAATCTTTAAGAAGAATATGCTTATTAAGGTATAATATTATAATATAAGCTAAATAGTAAGAAATCTTTATATTTTATCAAAGGCTTTAATTTCCTCTTCTATTAAGGTAAATTTAATCTCTATAGTCTTTATCTTTTAAGTTAGCTTTAATAATCTTATAGATAATTTTACTACCTTTTTTCCTTTTTATGGAAAGGTAGTTTTATAGGTAAGAGGGGGGTATATACATATATTATATTAAGGTATCCCCTTCTAAAGGGATCTAGCTATATTAATATATGTTTTCAGAGTTATAAGGTCGGTTAATATAACTATTTTTATAAAGGCATTAAGTCTATTTTAAGTCTTATAGAGTTTTTTACTATTTATAATATATTTAAGTAGCTTAATTAATGTATATTTAATAAAGGATTTATTAGCTATAATATAGACTTTATTATTATTAAAAATTTTAATACTATCTCTAAATACTTAAGATGTTCCTCTAAAGTATTACAAGATATAATAATATTATTAATATAGACTTAAATAAAGGTATAATACTTAAAGAATATATTATTTATAAATGATTATTTAAAAGTAAGTAAGTTCTTAAATCCTATTACAGTAATATTAAAAACCTTAAGACCTCTATTAAAAGTAACTACTACTTAGTTTTAATATTTATAGTAAATTAATAACTAAAAAAAAAGCCTATAATAATAAATATTAAGAAAAACTTCTTTCTTTATATATCTATTAACATATCCTTTTAATTTAATAATCAGTAAATATTTAATCTTATAACCTTATTTAAAAGGTATAAATGAATAATAATTCTATTTTTTGTCATATTATTTATAATTCTCTAACGTACTTGATGAGTATGTGCACCAGACAAGTAAATGCACCACTTGAATTTCTACCTTAAAAGACAATTTTAAATAAATTCTTAGAAATTCAAACTAGGCGTAAAATAGCTAGGTTTAAAAAGTCAGGCTTATTGCATAATATATAGCCTATGATAGTTTTCTTAGATTTTTAAAAAAAATTCTTACTAAGCTAGTATAAGAATAATCTATTTACACTGTGTAATTAGCTATTTCTATATAAAGAAAATTTTTAAAAATCTATAAAAATTATTTCTAAGCATTATATATAGTTAAATAGCTAAAGATATTTTTTTAATAATTTTAATAATTAAATAGCTAGTTTCAGAAATGTAAGGTTTACTTATTTTTAGTTACACAGCATGCTGGTGTATATACTTGTTTGGTGCACATGCTTATCATATACGTTATACTATAAAGGTAGGATATATAATTAGAGTTAATTAATTTAAGTAATAAATTTGTGTAATAATATGTAGCCTTTTATAGGCTTTATTAAAAAACTTATAGTCTTTAATTTTTATAAAGTAAGATCTAATAAATCTTTTCTAATTTTACTAGCTATTAACTAACTTAACTTTTATCTTTTTTTCTTTAAGTATTAAAATGATACTGTTATTATAATATATAGTATACTTATTAGAGAGCTCAAGTAATTATTTAATCTCTTTTTTACGAAAGATTATAATTTAGCTTTTATATTTATTTTTAATAAATTAGACTTCTTTTAATTAAGATATACTATAATTATGTAAATTAATACCTATTTAATTTAAATTGAAATTATTATTATCTTTTTCTTTATCTTTATTATCTTAAGTAAAAAAAGTATTAAATTTAGCTTTAGAGTTAAATATCTTCTTAAGGAGCTCCTTCTATATAGTACTTCTTTTATTAACTTTAAAGAAATTAGCGGTTTTATAGCCTTTATTATTTTAGATAGTATTAATATATTACCTATAGTAGAAAATAACTCTTTCCTTTATAGAAAGTAATTTATTTAAGGGAGTTTCTATTAATGATACTGTTAATTATAGCTCTAGTTTGTTTTTAAAAATAAAAAGATTTATCTTCTCTATTTAATCTATAGGTACTTAATAATAACCTATATTTAATAAATAAGAATTTACTTTTACTATCATTTATTATAACTATATAAGCACTTTAAATAGCTTATTAAAAGGGGTTAAAGTACTTATTAAAAATGGTTCTTTGAATAATTATACTATATAGTAATCTAAAAGCAATATAAAGGTTAATAAAATCGATTTTAGCTTTATATTTAAAAAGAAAGCTAGTTCTAAAGAGAAGCTATAAGGCCAACTTGTTAATTATATGTATTGTAATAGTAAAATAGGCTTTAGCTTTAATTTCTCCAATAAGTCTATTTAAATAAAAATTAAAAGTAGTATACTATATAGTATTTATAGCCTTTTTAATCTTATTTAAAGTCTTTCGGTTTTACTCTTTTTAATAGATCTTTTTACTATCAGCGATTAATTATTTCTTATTAACTATTGTAGTTAATACTTTAATATTATAGTAAATAGAGAAGACTTTAATATCTAACTTATTTTTAAAACTTAAGGGAACCTTAAGGTACATAAAGGTCTTTTCTTTGAGTTCCTTCTTAAGGTTAGGTTTATTAATAGCTTTAATAATTTAACCCTTTTTAATAGTAAAATTAGTTAAATCCTTTAGATTTTATTATGCATTTTGAATATAATAAAAGTCTTCTTTTTACTTTACAACTTTAATATAATAGCTAGAGCTTCTTTTATTATTATATCTACCCTTAAGTTATATATCTTTATTAGTTATATATTAAACCCTTTCTAATTCTTTATAGTCTCTTTAGTTTTATCTATAATTTTAATTACCTTCCTTTTAAGAGGTATAAAAATCTTTATAGTTACCCTAATAAGGCTATATTCATATTAATTCTCTCTATTTTTAAGATAATAGTGCACTTTATTAATTTATATTTAGCCTTAATTATTAGTTATTATTATACTATTATTATTATAAATATTTAGCTCTATTTAGGTTTAGGCCTCATTTAATTTTAATATAGTTAAGGTAAGTATTAAGCGCCTAAATACTAAGGTTAAATTTAATTATTATAAGTATTATTATTAATCTTATATAGTCTTTATTTTTATTGATATTAACCTCCTTTTAGGTATTAATAATTTTATTAAGTATTATTTTATATTCTTAATATTACCTACTACTTTTAATACCTTAAAAATATAAGTAAAAAAATTATAAATAGGCTTATTACTTATAATATTTTTAATATTAAAGTAAGTATATTTTAATTAATTTAAGGCGACCTTTAGCTTAACTTTAAATTGCTTTTTAAAAGTATTAAAAAAGGTATTAATAGAGCTAATATAGATGTACTTTTTAGTTCATTAAAGAGTTTTTACTATTATAGTAAGGTACTACCTCTAAAGAGTTTTTAAGTATTCTCTTTAATAAATATAGCATTTTAAAGGGAGTATTTATTAAGGTAAAATTAAATTAAGTTAATCTAAAGGTAGGTGTCTTAAAAGATAGCTTAATTCTTTTTATAGAAGATTTTAATTAATTAGCTATTCACTTTATCTTTTATTTTTATATTAAGCTAGAGGTAATTAAAATTAATAATCATAAGGTTAAGTCCTCTTTTAAGCCTTCTTCTTTTAATACCTACTTTATATAATCCTATAGGGGTAAAATTAAAAGTAAGCTATATAAAAATTAATAGTAATAATACTAAAAAAGCTTATTAATTCTATTTATATAAAGGCATTAAGTAATATAATATTTCAATTAGATTTAAATAGAAAGAATAGATATACCTTAAAGGTAGTAATATATAAGCCCCTTTTATTTAAAAAGGGGGTATATTAGCTATATATAGCGGTAGTATTAATAGATATAGCGGCTATATCAATAGCTCTCTCTATCTCTTAAGGTAAGGTAAGAGTTTTTTTTAGTTCTTTATATTAATTAATAGGCTAAAGAATTAAGATCTATTTAATAGTAATAAAACTTAAGGTCTTTTTAATAGGTTTAAGAATAGTCCTAACTATATATACGGTCTTTTAATATTTAGCAGCCTTTAAGTTAGTTCTATTTCCTCTTTTATAGAGGGACTTAATTTTAATTCTACTTACTTTAAGATATTTAATAAGCGCTTTATTAATAGGGATTATAAATAATAATTAATTTCTATCTTAATTTCTATTAAATGGAAGGTTCTTTAGACTATTTCTTAAAAGCTAAAAGACTTAATTTCTATAAGGGCCTCCTTAAGCGGTCTTAATTAGCTCGTTAATAGGTTTAACTTTTTAGCTATAAGAATAATTACTAAGCCTATTAATATCAATCCTCTTTTTATAGGTTGTATATTTGGTCGTACTTTAGATTTATTCAAGAAGCTTATTCTTATTAATTACTGCCTTATAGTTAAGTTTAAAGTAAATTAAAGCTTAGATGCTTCTATAGGCCTATTAGCTTTATTATTAAGAAGTCTAAAGTTATAAGGTTTAATTAAGTAAGAGAGAGTTAAAATTATTAAAGTCTAAAGCATTTTTTAATTTTATAAAGAATTTAATTTTAAGGTTCGTTTAAATAGCTTCTTTTAGGCTTTAATGCTTTTAGTTAACTTAAGAGTATTATTAATATAGTTATTAAAGTTAAGGCTAGATTTAGCTAAAATTATATAGATTAAGTTTCATTTATTACTTTTTAATATTTTTCTTCTTTTAATTTATTTAATAATTTTTTTAATAGTTTACTAAGCGTTTTTAATAAAAAAAGGGGTTAATTCTATTTTAATAGTATAAAAGCTTAGTATATTCAAGGGTAACTTCTTATATAAAATCCTTAGGGCTATTCCTAACTTAATAAGAAAGTTCTATAAGGTCATTAAGTATAATAGGCTCTATAAGAGGTCATTTTTAATATTTATAGTTAGGATAGACTTAGAGGAAAGCTTATAGTTTCTAGAGGTATATAAATTCCTTCTTAAGTAGTTTAGCCTTCTTAAGGGCTTCAATAGTAGCTATATAACTCTTTTATTTTAAGAGAGTTTACCTAATTAGATCTAGGTCTATTATTAAAGAAATTACCTTTATTAGTCTTATTAAAAGAGATAGAAAGTAGTTATTATTTTTAATTAGCTCTTTTTAATATTTTATATATTTTTAATAATAGTTATATTAACGTATATGCATACCTAGTTGGCCAGTCAAGCGAGTTGGCCAGTTACACTGTGCATATTAAAATCATAAACTTTAAGTTTCTAAAAATAGCTAGAAAATAGCTAGAAACTTAAAAGTAGTATTTCTAGCTATTTAACTTATAAATAAGCTATATATAATTTTTTTTAGATTTTTGAAAAATCTCTTTTATATAGAAATAGCTATTTATACAGTGCGAATGAGTTTTTCTCTCAAAGGATTACTAAGTAGCTTATCTATAGCCTTAAAAACTTCTATAAAAATACTTATATACTAATAAGGCTAACTTAAAAACTATAGCAATTTTAAGTTTAGTTTAGATTTTTAAGAATTCTTTTAAAATTAGCTTTTAAGGTGAAAATCTTAGTGGCCAACTCGCTTGACTGGCCAACTCGGTATACATGTACGTTAGCTAAAGTAGTAGTTATTTTAAAAGAAGCCTTAATTATTACTAGATATTATAGCTCTTTTAACTCTAGTAAAGGTCTATAGTACTATAAAGAATAATAGGGGGCTAGCTAGCTTTAATAGTTAGAATATTAAATAAAGAAAGGATAAAGTAAAGGTCACTAGTCTAAAGATAGGGGTTAAATAGTAGTATATAAGTTGCTTAATTTAATTACCTTATTATTAAGTCTAACTACCTTTTCAGGGTGGTGATTTAGTCACCTTTTTAGTCATTTAGTCAAATCTTTAGTCACATTTTAAGAAGCTCTTAAAAATCGGGGTTAAGGGTTAAAAATAA
>MAEB01002543.1:0-10565 GCA_001680515.1 Fusarium phaseoli | reverse complement strand
CCGACACTAGGGGTTAATTAGCTACTACCCTATAGGGCTTAATAACCCCTATATAGGATAGCTCTATAGTGGGCTTCCGAGGCGTAAGCCCCTAAGAGAGGGTATCGTATTACGGCTTAGTCCCCTATAACGGCGCTATAAGCCCTATAGGCAGTGAATATACCTTCTATAATTACTATAATAGCGATTATAGCCTAATCTTTTGCCCCATAGCGCAGCGGCTAAGGTGCCCGCAGCTATAACCGTGCCGTCACATATCTAATCTATATTTATAACCTATCTTATAATGCATTTATAGATCTTATATATAAAGTATATAATACCGGACCTTTATTATAACTTAAAGTATAGCTAAAAATAGATACTATCGATCTTAAGTATAAATAGATAGTAAAGTTATAGCTAGGGAAATTAAGCCTATCTTAGCCTAATAATATATTAAATTAGATTTATAAGATTCTTAACCTATTATAGATTTCTTATAGCGTTAAATAGGCTATAGATAAGAGAATTCTTATCTATTCCCTTAAATTAGCGCTTAATTAATTATAGCCTATTACCTTATTACTATTTAATTTAAGCCTTTAGTTCTCTAGGTTTCCGAAATATCTCCCTCGCACTATAAATACTAGCTATATAAGTATAGTGCTACCTAAAATACCTCTATTCTTACCGGAGTCTACCTATAGTAGCCTAGATAATATTATATTACCTCTATTAACTAATAGATCGGGCAAGTAGCTATTCTCTAGGGGTAGATATAAGAGTACCTTACTTTTTATTAGGTCGGGCCTTTTACTTTATTAAAAGATAAGCACGGGAGATAGCGCTTAATATAGCTTTAATATATTATATAACCCGCTAATAGAATTATTAATATAACTTAGGCGCCCTAAGTATTATTTATATTACCTTCCCTTAATTTAGCTACCTTAAGAGCTCTATAGCGCTTATAGTCTATTTATTAAGGAATTAGATAGCTTAAGACTATAGGTAAGCGATATTTCCTTAATTTAGCTATTATCGCTATCTCTATTATCTCCCTTTTCCTCTTTTAGCTTATTATCTTAGAACTCTTTATTTTTATTAATATTATTATTAAGGATAAACTTATCTAACTTTAATAACTTATATTTATTTAATCTTTAATATATATACTATCTAAAAAAATAGGTTAGCTTAGGCTTACTCTATAGAAATCCCTTTAATTAATCCTCTCTTATAATCTAGAATATAAGAAATTACTTTACTTATAACCTATATTATAAGTACTAATGAGACTTACTTAAGTTATAAGCTATAATATATATATTACTAATTCCTTATATAGAAGCTACCTTAGCTATTAACTTAACTTAGCTATATAAGCTATATTACCTATTATTAAATATAATACTCTTATCTTAGATTATAATAATATTATTTTTATCTATTAATATTAAACTAATATATCTAGTTTATTCCCTAGAAAATACTAATTATAATATAAGCCTTAGCCTTTAATATACTTAATATTTTATATAAATTAGATACTATAAGAACTTCTACTCTTAAGTATACTAAATTTAGAGGCTTCTTTATAAAATCCACTAATATAAATTTAATAATTAATAGAAAGTTAATATTAATCGCTAGATTAAGGCTAATTATTATAGCCTCGAGATTATTATAAACTATCTTATCGCCTCTTATTAGGGATTAAGTAGGTAAAATATTTCTATAATATCTATAATTACTTTAATAGCTTAGGTTCTATTAAATACTTACTACTATACTTAATAAGGTCGATATTATAGCGTCCTAAGATATAAACTACCTTATTAAAGTATCCTATAGGTTTTATTTAGGCGGTAATTTAAATAAGGATCTATTAGCGGGCGGATTAATAAAGGGTTTATATATTAATATTAAGAACCTAGTGACTTTATTAATTTAGTAGTATTTTAATAATTATTTACCTAGTAAACTCCCTAATTTATAGCTTTAGGGCTTTATCTTTAAGCTATCTATCCTTTTAATTATATTATTTATCTAGGATAGAGAATTTAATACTTAAATTAAATAAATTAGCGATAGTATTTACTTAATAAGGTCTCGGTAATAGTTTTATTTCTCTTTTATCTTCTTTATATTCTCTTTTATCTCCTTTATTTCCTCTTTTAATTCCTTATTCTTCTCTTAAAATTCTTATAGCTATTATTACTATTTAACTTTCTTCCTCTATTAATATTCCCTTAAGGCTTTAATATTTCGCTATCTCTATTTATCTTTTACCTTTAATATTTATATAAAATTAATTAGAATAAATATCGGCTTATTACTTCTTAAGAGGGCTATAAAATATTATTCTTTAGATATTCTATAATATATACCCCTTATATTGTATATATATATACCCTTATATAAGAGTAATATTGCATTTTTTAATAGAGGTATACCTAGATATAGCTATATATCTAGGGAATATATAGGTAGATCTTAGATCTATTAAATATATTAGGGCGAGAGTATAATAGATAGCGGATAGATATATACCCTAGGAGATATTATAAATAATTAAGAGTATAATCTTTTAATAATCATTATTAATAAAGAAGAGCCCCTAATAATATATATAGAAAGATAGAAGCCCCTTAATAATAGTATTATACTTTTAAGAATTTAATATTTATATAATACCTTTATTATTAAAGAGGTATTAAATTTAGGTATTAATTAATAGAGACCTAGCCCTAAAGTTAATAATAGTAGATAGATAAGTCTTAGAATTTATAAGTATTATTATAGGCTTAATCCTTACCTTAGGCTATTAATAATAGGGAATAAAGAGTTTATAACTTAAGAGCTATTTACCGATAAAGAGCTATTAAGGGAGGCTATAAACTAAATTAATATTACTAGAAGGATTAATAATATAGGCTAATTTAATCTAAATAATTATATAATTAATAATACCTTAGATAATAAATATATATTTACGGTAGATTCCTTAACCTTATTTAAATATAAATAGGTATTAAAGACTTTATACCTTCTAGCGTCCTTTAAGGTCTCTATTAGGTTAAGGAGATATAATAGACTATAAGGACTAGTCTTTATTTTAAGTATTATATATTAGCTTATACTTTAGATAAAAAGGTATATTCTTTAGTCTAATATAAAACCTTATTAAGATTCCTAAGGGAGGAGAGGTTATATTTATAGATTAATATCCCTCTATTATATAAGATATCCTTAAGTATTCCGCGCTACCCTTAAGTACCCCTATAGTATATTAAAGAATAGCCTCTCTATTATTTAATATAAAGGTATTCTTATTAATATTAGTGAGTAGCTTTATTATTCTAGCGAAGAAAAATAAATAATTAAATAACTTAACCGCGATTATATTAAGGCGCTAATTCTACCCTTTAATACCTTTCTTATCTTAACTCCTATAGTTCTATACCTTAAGTCTAGGCTAATATAGTATCTATATTAAGCTACTATATATAACTAAATATAATAATTCCGAGCTATTAGGTCTATAAGGTATTATATATCGCGATTAGGATAGTAATATTTATTATTAGTCTAATAGCTTTAAGATTAAATAATATTCTTTATATTAATTAATAATTAATAAACTAAAGCTTAATTAGATAAAGTATAGGCATAAAGTAATATCGCCTATATTAATAACTTATATATTAGCTAATATATTATTAAAAAGTAATAGGATATTTAGGTAAGTCTAAGCTTTAGTCTATCTCTCCTTTTTATTTTATCTTTTTGCTAGGATTACCTTTTAATATATTAATTAAATATTAAGCTATACCTTTCCTTTTATATTATTATCTAGGGATTTAGCTTTTAATTATAATAAAGAATTATATTATAATTACCTATTTATTATACTCTCTATTAGCTTATTATTATCTACCTTAATTAACCTAGAGATAATATAACTTTACTTAAATAATATTAATAAAGAGGGTTTTAAATAAATAAGGGGCGAATTATATTAATCTAGCTCGCATTATTCTCTTTTATATTATTAGATACTTTATAGGGGTATTAGCTTAATATAAATATATATATAGGGGTTAGATATTATTTACTTTAGATATAATTATATCGGGAAAGGGATTAAATAAAGATATATATATCCTATTTATTTATATCGATAATAGGACTATAATAGCTTATTACTATAGGTAATAACTTACTATAGTCTATAAACCCCTTAGCCTTAATCCTAAGGATATATTATTATAGGACTATTAACCTAGGTGGAATATATACTGTATTTATAATACTATAGGAAATAAGAAGTAGCTCTCTTAATATATTATAATTTATACCTTTTCTTAGGTTAAAGAAGTAAGGGTCTACTAAAAAGCTAATATATATAATTACTTTATACTATAAATTATATAGCTAATAAATAATAGCTTATATTACTATAGGGGAGCTTAATTTAAGATTCACGGGTATATAGCGCTATATATAATAAGGAACTTTAATTAATTAAATTAGCTATTTATTATAGTAAGGCGCTATTATATAACTATTAAGAGACTTAAAAGATTAATATATATACCCCTATAGTCTTATATATATTCTATTATCTTTAATTATCGAGAAAACTTTAATATTTATTTACTTTAGCTATCCCTTAAATAACTCTACCCTTTAAACCTAGTCTTTAGAACTTATAGCTATTATATTAATACTTACTTAAGCTTAATAATATATAACTTAATCTATATTTATTCCTTATTATTAATTTACTTTAATATTTATTTATTTTAATTACTAAAGTATTAGGCTAAATTAAGCTTAATATTTATTAATTTTATATATCTATTTATTATATCGATATCTCTTAAATATATTAAAAGATATTTATTTTATTTTCCCTTTAAACTCTTAATTATTTTACCTAATATTAGATTAAATATATTAAGCTTTATTAATATATTAAGATTACTTTAGGAATATAAGAAATTATCTTACCTTTACTTAATATATTAATAAGATAGGATATAAAATTAATTATTACCTATTAAAGGAAGTAAGCACTACGATAATATATAGCTAAATAAGGATATTTATATTTAGGAATAGAAAAAAAGGGTAGGAAATAATAAAAATAAAGAATATATTATAGCTCTAAAGTTATTTTAATATTAATATTTCTAATATAGCTAGATATACTTAATACTTTATCTATAATATTATTTTAAAATTATAGAAAAATAATTTATTTATTAACTTTACTTAAATAATCTAATTAAAAAGGAAATAATTAGATATAGGTATTATATATAGGTTTAATAATTATAAAGGAGAGTCTCTTATAATACCTTAGTAGCTATTATTAGTTATTCTATAGTCTATAATTCTATATTACTTAGGTTAATTAATATTATAGCTTAAGGACCTCTATATCGATACCCTTATTAGCTTCTATAATATCTAAATCCACTATTAATAGCGCTAATAAATCTATCCTAGCTAGCTTAATAGCTTCTATCTTATTAAGCCCCTCCCTATTAGGCTTTAGCTTATTATCCTCTTTAGTAGGTATTAAGCTACCTTCCTTAAGACCGATATTTATAACTTAATATATATTAATAGGCCTTCTTATATAAACCTTATTTATCTCTCTTATCTCCTTTATTAACTTAAGCTCTTTATATTATATATACTTTATCTCCTTATTAATTATCTCTAAGACCTTAATAAATTACTTTTAAACCTTAGAGATCTTATTATTATAGTCTCTATCGCGGAGGAATCGATAGGTATTATACTTATATTTACTTTATATAAACTTAAGATTTTTATTTAGGTTATTATATATATTAGGTAATCTATTATTAGGACTAGATTATAATATTAATAGAGGGCTAAATCTTCTATTATTTATATATTATAATAAAGGGAGCTTATCTTTATTAGTACTTCTATCCTTTAATATATCTTATTTAATAAGCTTCTTAATTTAGGTAATTTATATAGCTATTTTAGCCTTATATATTAAATTTTAGCTTAATAAGATAAACCTTATAAGCTTATTAAAGAATCCCTATATATAATTATTATAAAAGATAATAACTATATTATATATTCTATATATTAGGGGGGTATTTTTATTAGATACTATAGATAGTAATTTAGGCTTCTTCTTAACCTAAGGTTATACTTAAGTATATATTACTTTAATAACCTCTAGTTATTATTAAATAGATTTAAGGCTTAATATATATTTTAAGGGCTTAATATAAGATTCTAAAGGCTATTCTATATTAATAGGGTCTTTAAGAATAATATCCTTAATAAGAGGCTTAGCGAGGACTATAAAAGGGTTATCCTTAGGCTTAAGGGACTTAATTAATATTTTATTTTAAAGAGACTTAGCCTCTATATTCTTACCCTCGGTAATAGCGATAGCGGCTAGCTTAGCCTAATAATATTTAATCTAGCTATTAAGGTTATTAAGGTACTTAAGCTAATTAAGGATATTTATAGAAAGGTTTTTTAATATATCTATTATAGGCCCTATTATAATTTAATATTAAGAGAGAGCTTATATTCGCGATTTATAAGTCTTAAGAGTAAAAATAAAGATATTAATAATTATAAAGGGTTAAAGATAATAAGATATACTTAGGAATAATAATAATAATAAATTAGGAAAAGACTAGCTATTCTATAATAATAGCTAGTATAAAATATTAACTATTAATAGAGCGATAGGGAATATTTAGAAGTATATTAATAGGCCGGCCCCTAATTATAAATACTTATGCCGCGGCCCTTTTAAGAATTATTTACTTTTTAGGCCTCTATAATCCTCTAACTTTCGCGGGACTATAGTCTTATATTAGGGCCTACTTTATTAATACCTTTTTATTCTTAATATAATAAATAGGTATAATAAGGGTATATAGTAGAGAAATAGTAGCGAGGTATAGTAAGGTATAGCGATCTCGGCTAGATTAATATAGCCTAAAATAGCGAGGCTATATTTATATAATAGGTATAATATAGCTTACCCTTAATTAATTTATTATTTAATAATTAATTACCTATATATTAATTAATCTTCTAGGTATTTCTATATTACTATATAATTTATTAACCTCTATCTACCTTTTATTAACCTATATTATTATTAAGAATTATATAAAGCGAGATAAGTTAATTATAAATAAAGTAATATCGATATAATATTAGTTATTAATCTAGGTAAATATCGCCCCTATCGCTCTTAATATTTTTAATCTAGCCTTAGATTAATACTCTTTAAAAGTAATAAATATCTCACCCTTATTTAACCCTATAATCTCGATCTCTTTAAAGCCTATTATAATTATCTAGCTAGCGGTAATATAGTTATTAAGTTATAATCTTACTTATATTAGTTAGTATATTAATAATATAGGACTTATATAGTATATAGAACTATTAATAAAGTAGGGTAATAACTAGCTAGATTATTAGATAGGGTATAATAGGGCTAGGTAAGGCCTAGCACGGCCTAATATAGCGTGCTTTACTTAATTTAGTATAAATAAAGCCTTAGTCCCGCTAAATATAATCTATCTATATTATACCCTCCCTTAATTCTCTCTATTATATAATATTAATAACGCTTTAGCTAGATACTCTAGGGGTTTAATAGCTTAATATAAGTAATTATATTTATAGGAGTTATAAGAGAGGTTTAAGGTCTAGCTTAATAAATATATTAAATACTATCTTAAATAGTATATATTAATTAAAGTAAGGCTATATTATTAATAATAAACCTTATTATAGCCTAAGAGTTTAAATAAGCTAAGTTTATATAATTACCTAAGTATATTTAACTATTAAGCTATAGACTAACTTAGGGTCCTTATATCTTATTACTCTACCTAATAGAATATAGATAAATATCCCTAGCTCCCACTATAAGATATATTATTTATCTATCTCAGTTCTATACTTAATATAAGTATTAGAATTAAATAATAGGATTAATACTATAAGGGTATTAAATATAATAGAGACGCTATTATTAGCTAAAAACTAAATAAGGCTTTTATATTTAATAGCTATAGAGCCCTAATATGCCGGAAGTCCCTCCTTAATAGGTGTTTCCTAGTTATATTCTTAGTATATATAGCCTCGGTATTAAGCTCTCTAAATATATATAAGACTTAGCGAATAATTAGAGAATATTTTATAGCTCCTGAGATAATTTATACTTATTTTAGTGACTCCCTCGCCTAAGGGGGGGTAAATCGCTAAGTAAGTTTAGACTCTATATTAATCTAATAATAGGATTATCTGAGTCTTTCACCTAAACTATATCTATTTTAGGAATGCTAAATAAGTTAGTAATAGTGTGTGATTTAAAGTGGGCTTTAAGGTGTCAGTAAGAATTTCTACCTAGGCTGCACCCCTATAATAATTAGGCTTAATAAGATTACCGCCGCCTAGGGAAAACTATTAATCTATTAGATCTCACGCTTATATAATATATTAAGGTATGCATACCGCTGCTAATATAAATAGCAATAAGTACTTAAGGGATTAAATAAAACTTAAGTTACTTAAATAGCCTATAAATACTTCACCTATATCTACCCCCTAGCGGCTAGTTATTTCTTTATATGCTGATAGCTATTATTTCGGGGCTTCTATAGAGTATAAATAAGGCGCTAATGCTAGCTGGAAGCCCTCCTAGGACGATTTACCTAGGGCACGTTACGCTTGGATATCAGTAGCTGGAATCGAGCTAATAAAGGGCCGCTTATACCTAGGTTCCATCTGCTGAGGAAAGTAATAGATAAAGCGCCTACCCTTTTATACTTATGGATAGATTAACTTACGATCTAATTTCTACGTTAGTTAATCCGTTAGGCCCCTTTTCTCCCTTTCTCATTAATAGGCCATCTGCCTATATAGTGCTCGCCGAGAATCATAAGTATTATAATATGAATTATCTAATATACCTAGCTGAGAAGGGGCTTAGAGAATACGTTATAGAGCGCTAATAATTCACTATAGGGCGTAGCCGCTAGTAACTCCGCGCCGGGCAATAAAGTGCCAGCGGGCAATAAAGTGCTAGAGGTTAGTAATATACCCTTATATAAATAAAGTCTATACTATACTGAGCCTTTACCTAGACTACCTATACGTCACGTTAGGTACTTTATAGTGACGAGCTAAGAATATTAGCGATAAGTTAGTATTAAATAAAAACTCTTTACGCTTTTATAAAGATAAATAGGTTTCCCATAGAGCCGAATAATAGGCGCTTGATCCTTAGATATTCTTTAAAGGTATAGCCTAGAGGTGTATAGTATATTAGCTTTAGATAAGAATTGAGGCATTATCTAGCGAGAAACGTTAAATAGGCCGCCTAAAAGGATCGAAACTACCTAAAGAAGAGACCTAGATTAACACTATTAAGCTATAAATATATCTAGTTTTCTTTTACCTCTTATGCGCTAAATTCTATAAGTTATTTTATAACTAAGGTAATAAAGACCCATTAATAGCCTATCTATTAACCTATAGGCTTAGAGAATAAGTAAGCCTATTAGCGAAATCTACTAAGATAGACGGGAAGGGTAGCTACTATTATGAGCTTACTATTAGGATAAACTATCGTAGAGTTTTATTGCTATTAATAGCTTTTAAGATTGGAATGTAAGTGAGCTATAAATTATATTGCCTAATGCCTAGTTTATTGACTATCTAGATAAGGCTGGAAACTAAGGGAAAGTTAAGGTAAGTATCGGATGCTACTGCTGAGGATATTTAAGTTATTAGCGCTATATAGACCTACAATAAGGCCGTAGGTGGGATCTTCGGTATCTTTAAAATATCTCTCGGAAAATAAATTAATAGTATAGTATAGAGGTTTTTATATTACCTAACGCCGGTTTAATGACTTATTAACCTTTAAGTGAGATATCTAAGTGACTAAAGCCCATTATACCCCACTCCTTTTAATATACCGCTTACTATTGCCCTAGAGACCTCTATTGCCCTTAAGACCTTTTTTATTATTCCACTAATAGCTATTATTATAGTAGATGTTTATAGTGTCCAGCAGTATTTTAATACCTCAGCGATTATATAGATTCTAGATATATTAGGCTTTATTATATAAGTGCGTATTAGTATATTAGCTAAAGGATTAAATACTTATAGCCTTATAGTAGGAATAGAATAGAATTATACCTTCCCCCTATCTAGAGAAGTAACTAATAAGTCTATCTATATAGCTATAGAATAGCCTAATTTATTAGAATAGGATTTATTTAAGACTCTATAAAATATATCTTAATTTTAATCTTATATTATATTATATGCCCTCCTTCCTGCTTAGGTTTTTAGGGCCTAAATATAAAGTAAGGTATTAGGATCAATAAGTAGTAATATAATAGTATAGTTAGATTTCTAAGGGATAAACCGGTCGTATTAGGTTTATATTAATAATAGAGAATATTATATTATAATCTTAAATAAAGTATTATATCTAGTAATATACTTAAGGGTATTAAGTATAAGATCGGAAG
>MAEB01002485.1:0-11545 GCA_001680515.1 Fusarium phaseoli | reverse complement strand
CCCTAGCTAGGCTAATTAATTATTACATCTATCCCTTTTTTATAGCTTTTATAATATATTTATAAAATATTTATAGCTCTTATATAGCTAGGCTATAGATAGGTCCTTAAGGTAATATTTTATTTAATTTAATATTAATAATATATATCTATCTATCTAGCTATCTTAAGTATTTTATTTCTTTAATTAAGAAGATATCCTAATAATTTAGGTATAAGGTAAGATACTCCTTAAAGGCTTTTTCCCTATAGTCTCCCTTTTTATACCCTAGGGGGTATACCTTATATAGCTATAATTTATTATCTATATTTAGCTTAAGGATATAGACCCTAAAGGTAAGCGCTATTATTATAGTTTATATTACCTTTTATTTTCCCTTTTAAATTATAATAATCTTAATACTTTCTCTAGTAATAAGGTATATCTAAAGCTTATCTTTTTATCTAAAAATATAAGGTTTAATTTCCTTTAGCTAGAGGTACCCTAGGAGAAAGTCTTTATCGCTAATATTTATAATATAGAAGCGCTATTTCTATATATAAGTAATTTAAGTATTATTAATAGTTTTAATTAATATATCGATATATCCTTTATAGTATATTAGCTTATTATTAGCTATTTTATAATAAAGGTTTTATTAATAAATAATATATCTTTTATCCTTTAGGCTTAAGAACTAGGGGTAAATAATATTAATATTAGCGCTATAATTTAATAATAATTCAATACCTCTTTATTAGCCCCCTAGCTATAGAGATACTCTAAGGTATATATAAAAGCGCCTCTCTTATAGCTAGGCCTAATTTAACCTTTATTCCTTAATCTTAGTAACCCTTAAATATAATAAATTAAAATTAAAATTCTTAAAAATATTATTTATCTTATTATATTAATAGATATTAATAATATATTAAATAAAGTTATAAATTATATAATTAGGCTATATATAGAGGGGGTAGATATATCTAGCTATATTATATTTATAGTACTTTAGGGGCTTTCTCTTACCCTTTAGGGTAATTAGATCTTAATTAATAATTACCTAAGTTATAATATTATTTATAGGAGAGGTCTATAGTTTTATATAAAGGGCTATAGGTATTTAATAAATCTTTTAAGGTCTTTTAAGGATAATCTTTATTTAAAGGTTAATATTAATAAACCTTAATTAATTATTAAGGATCTTATAGCTAATTAATTATATTTTAAAGGTAAGGAATAATTTATTAATAATAAAATATATCTAAAAGGTATTTAATAAGATAATAAATAATTTAGCCTCTATAAGTTTATAATAATTAATAAAGTTCTTAAAGGTTTAATTTTACTCTATAAATAGAGAAAGCGCTACTAGAGCCGCTAAATCAGGCGGAAAGTATCACTATTTTAGGCGGTATAAGTAATATAGGGAGTCTAGCGATAAGAGGTCGCGGGGTAGGTATTATATACCTATATAGGTCCCCGCGCCTAGATCCCCTATACGCGCGAGGGGATAGGTCCCTATTTTAGCCCCCCCTCTATTATCCCTCCCTTATTACGCGTGTATCTAATTCTAATATCCTATATACCCTTTCTATTTCCTATTGCCTATAATATATTTATTAAATCTATCGCTTACCGCTTAGGGCCGGCTTACGCGAGCTACTATAGCTTTTTTTAATTATAAAAGGTAATAATAATCTACTCTAGATAACCTTAGACCTCTTATTTATTTACCTTATTTATTAGCTATTATATTTTTAGCCTTTATACTCTCTAACTCTTTTAGCTATTATTAATCGCTAGCCTATTTATTTTCTTTATCTTTATAAATTACCTATTAACCTTATAATTATTATTATAATTACGACTAGAGGTAGTCTATATAAAAACTATATATCTTTCCTTAAATGCTTTTATACCCGGTAAGCCTAGAATTAAGCCGCGAGGTAAAAACCCACACTCTCTATCTAAGAATATATTACTTATTAGGTATAGCTAGGTAATATATACTTTATTAAGCCTAAATACTCTAACTAAATTAAGATTAATATTAGCGGTATCTTTATTAAATAGAAGCAGTATATAAAGTTATCCCTATAGCTCTCTCTATAAGCTCTGCCTTTATTAACTTTATCCTATATAGGTATTACGCTAATATAGAGGTTAGTAATTAGAAAGAGATAATCGAGAACCTTAACCGCAGAATAATATAAGACTTTCTATTTTATATCTATAAATACTATAAGATTATATTATAGGGCAGTAGCTATAAGTATATTTATTAATTCTAATAGCTATATATAATAATAAATAGCTAATATATAGACCGAAATAATACTAAAGAGATATATAAGGTATATATTAAGGGGTCCTTATTAATATATTTAGTTCTATTTAGTATAAGCTCTATTAAAATATAGCTAATATTATTATAATATATTTATCCCCCGCTTTAGATACCGCGCGCTAAATATTAATAATAAGCTAATATTTAATATTAATAACTTATATATTATCTTAATATTTAATATTATATATAATATAAATATCTTCCCTAGTAAATAGCACTATATTAATCTAGCTAGCTATTATTAGCTCCTATACTATATAGGCATATAATTAGCTAAGCTTATAGATAGTAAGTAATAAAAGCTAAAGAATAATTCTATTTAAGAGCTTTTTAGCTAGAATATAGTCTATTTATCTTCTTTAGGTAGCAATAAAGAATAAGATTCTCTAGTGGATAACTATTTTAAGCTACTCTATAGCCTTCTCTCCTAAGAGACTATAAGATATAGGTATCTTAAGGCCCTCTATTATAAAGATATCTAAATAATAATTATTTAATACCTAATCACTAGATAATATATACTGGCTATAGCTATTAAGTTTATCTATTATAAAGGCATTAATAATAAGCCTAAGCTATATATTTATCGCCCTTTTCGTCCTAAATAATAATTATCCTTAGTATTTAGTTTATTAATAGGTCTTATAGTATTATCTTTTATTTTATTTTTATTAAGAAGCTTCTCTTTTACGCTATTTCTATAATCCTTGCCCTTACCTTTTATAATAAGGCCTTTAATACTCTAAGTTTAATTAATATAGCTATTATATTTAAATCAAAGCTATTATATTTTAAATATTATATACCCCTCTAGTAGAAGAAATTAATATTATTAATACCGATCTTTTATTAATACCTTAGCGCGGAGCTCTTTAATAAGGCTATACTATACTTTAAGCTTAGAGACGATATTAGTTAATAAAGCCTCGACTTAAGATATAAAAAGAAATAGACGCCTTAGTTTATTAAAAGAGGTATAGGGAATATTACTAATAATATATATTTATTATATCTTATACCAGCTAAGGTAGATATAGGCTTTATCGCTACTCTATAGCCCTAGCGCTTTATTAATTATATTTATTTATAAGGGATATACCTAACTCTATTTATAATTAAATAATATATTAAGACCCTTAATTTATAACCTTCTAAAGTACCTACCTAAATAAGATCGCTAACTTTAACCTCTAGAATACCTTTCTAAAGGAGGAGAAAGAGAGCTAGCTATTTTAGTTATTCGCCTATATTAGCCTTATATATAATCTTTAAGCTATAGCGGATATAGTACCTAATAAAGTCTAGGTAAATTTAGCGCTAGACCTAAAGATTATTAAGCTTAAAGAGTAATATATATAGCTTAAGTAAGGTAAGTATTATATTAATAGCTATAAGTATAAGAAATAGATCTAAAAGCTTATTAATAAAATTTATATTAAATAGGTATAATATATTAAATAAATTATTAAAGAATACTATAAAGATTATTTTTATTACTATCTTATCTAAGATATTAAATAATAGATATAAGGGGAAGATAAGGAGGAGTATAAGGAACTTATTATTAATATCGCTATACTAAAATACGAGAGATTAATAAAGCTCCTCTATTACTAGCCCGATAATTTAGCTAAAGACGAGATCTCTTAATAAAGGATTAAGTCTATCGATCTTATAGTAGCTCTATATAGTAAAAGAGAGATAGTTAAGTACTCCCGCGTCTAATAGAGCGCTAAAGCCTACCTAGCTATAAAGACTGAGCCTCTAGGAGTAAAATATAAAATATTACCTAGCCTTAATTAATTCCCTTTACTCCTATATATTATATAATGCCTTAATTATATCGGTAATAAGTAACTCTCTTATAAAGAGTATACCTTTATATATTACCGCCTAATTATTATAAATGACTATTTTAATAATTAATATCTAACTAGACGCGAGTAAGCTAAGTAGAGTAGCGAGAAGATATAATATAAGTATCTTAAGTATTAGGATATTAAATTTTAATATATTAACTATTTCTAGCGCTATATTTAGGAAGTCTATAGTATTACTCTATAGTTATTAGAGTAAATATAATAAAGGTAGTAGTAAAAGGAAAGGCGCCACTAAATAGCTAGGAAATAATATAAGCTAATATAATAATATAAATATAGACTAGCTATTAATAAATACTATAAGAAAACTTATTAGGTATTATTTAATATCTAGCTATATTTTAAATTAATAATATTAACCTATATTATAACTATTAGCTACTATAAAACTAAATTATTATTTAATATAGGGTTATATTAATAGAAATAGATACTATAATAACTTATATAAATATAAGATTAAATCCCTAACCCCTACCTACCCTTATTAATTAAACTACCTTATTACCTACCGGCATTAATAATTAATTAATATCTTCCTCTTTTATTACCGAAAGATAATCTTAGATATTAGCTATAAATAAACCCGCTTATATTATATTATTATTTTATTGACCTATAGTAAAGTATTAATATTTTTAAGCTTAATTATTATAATAAATAATATTAGGTAATAAAGAAATAAATATCTAGATACTCCTTAAGTAGACTTTATATATAATAATAATACCTTAGTTATATTTTTACCTATTAGCCTTATTAATAAGGAGGAGAAGCTAAAATAGATTAATTATATTATTAAGGCTAAAGGCTCTAATGATAATATTCTTAATATAAAATAAATTAAAGCTATTATCGGGAAGTAAGTCTATAAGAATTATTATTTTAATTAAGCTATATTAGCTATATAGGCGGGGAGTAATATTATATAAGTTATAGATAGACTACCCTAGCCCCCGCCCCTAAATAATAGCTAAAGACCTTAAAGCTAGTATTATATCTTAAGCTTAGTATATTTATAGACCTTTAGCTAGGTCCTTTAATAATAATAATAATGCTAAAAAGAGTAATATATAGCTAAAAGGCAGCCGGTGATATATATATCGCGGATAATTAGATCTAAGCCCTTCTATCTAACCGCCTATATATATTATATTATTCCTTAAGTAATGAGAGGGAGATTAACTAATCTAGTAATAGGTAATAACTTAAGGGGCTAATATTTTAATTCTCCTTTTAATACTTCCTATATATAGATAATTATAGCTAATTAAGTTTAAATAGGTAATACCTTATATACTTCTTTAGAGCTATTGCGGTCTATAAAATAACCTATAATTATAGTATAGAATTATTAGAATTAGTAAATATATATACCTAAAGTACCCTATAAGTTAATATTATAGCTTTTATAGATAAAGAGTAAAAAAGCTATTATCGCCTCTTATAGTATATCTTTTAATATCGCCTCTTAATTACCGAGCTTTATTTCCTAATAATAATTTAGCCTATATATTAGAGACTCTATAATAGACTTAGGTATTAGAATTTAGGCCTATTTAGGCCCTAGCTGAATTTAAGGCCTTAAATTAGGCCTTAGAAAAGCGGCTAGCTAAAGCTCTTAATAAAATCTAGCTTAAGAAATACCGCTATTAGGGTTTACTCCTTAGCTAGGAAAAATCCGCGGTAGAGTTTTATTGAGGAGATTAGGTAACCTTTATTAGCGGATTATCGCTAGTAAAGGCTACTTTAGTATATTAAAGAATCCTTATCTTAGGGCTTTTATTTATAGTATTTAGTCTTAATTTCTAAGTAATTCTTTCTAAGAGCGTAATAATTAGGTTTTTTAAGTTAATAAATTAAGCTATATTGGGTTTATATTAGTAGAGGATTAAATATATTAAGCTAAATAATATTTAGGGGAGTACTCTTTAGTTAATTTAATTTATTAATAGCTTATCTATTATATATTATTTGCCGTCTAATTATAATAATAGAATAAGTCTTAATATTATATAGGGCTAAAATTAACCCTAGAAATTATTAATATAAATACTAAGAGTTAAAAGGATTTATTATTAAAGTTTAATATTTTTAGTTAGATAATATATACCTTCTTACCTTATAATAAATAGGCTAAGGGAAATAAATAGGATAATAATAATAAAGCGCGGAGGGATAATAAGCGAGAAGTATATTATATTAAAGGTTTAATTTATTTAATAGAGAGTCTAATTCGGCATATATCTAATAGGTATTTTATTCCTCTAATATAAATAGATTATAAGAAAGCTTAATATAATATAAACTATAATATGCGACCTTAATAAAGCTTTATACTATATTATTACTTCTTATAGTATTATATCGTTTATAATATAGACTCTTTATTCCTATAAGGAATATTAATCTTTTTTTTTCTTTCTTTTATAGCCTTCTTTTTTTTTCCTCCTTTAGCCTTCTCCTCTCTTCTTTTAATATCCCCTTATATAACTTTATATAATCCTCTATAGGAATAGATATAAAGTCTTTCCTAAAATTCCTCTTAATATCTTATTAGGATTTTATTAATAGGCGTAAAGATTAGGCCCCTCTATTATTTATATCGTTTTAGAGCTAAAGGATTACTAAGGTTAGAGATAAAGTATTTTCCTTAATTATTATAAGTAATTATAATTTATAAGATTATAGTATTAAGGTAGCTTATTATTATAAAATGAGAGGCTTAAGGAAGCTAGCTTTTTAAAAGTATAAAATACCTAGCCTTAATATTTATAGACTAGGATTCTAGCCTTATTATATTAGGCCGAAATATAAGGCTTACCTACTTTTTAATTAAGCTATTATATTAATGCCTATATTATTATATTTAGGGGTTTATATAGCTATCTAAAAATTATAATCTAGACTTTAGCTAAGCTATTACCTTTATAGCTAATATTATAGTACTATTAGTCACTATTAGTTATCTTTTTCTTAGGTTAAAGTAAGGAAAAAGATACTATAAAAATAAAAAGACTATAGCTATATTTATGCCGCTACCTTATTTAAGTAATATAGTATTAATATAATATAATAAGGTAGGTTATTTATTAATTAAAGAACCTTATTAGAGGATAAAGGGATTATTAAAGGTAATTACTTATAATAATACCTAGCTAGCCTATCGTTAAGGCACCTAGCTTAAGTTATTAGTCTATATTATTATCTCTAGTTAATATATTATAGAACCGAGTATTAATATAAAGAAATTAGCGTTAATTTACGGCCTTAGGTATATTAATTATAGTCTCTTATTAATCTAACCCTATTAATAACTATTTAATAAGGCTACTTTAATCTAGCTAGCTATAGCTACGGATACTAGCCTTATTTACTATATACTAGCTTTTATGCTATAATAATAATAAAATTAAATACGGTATAAACCTCCTTATATATAGTTACTTTCTAGACTTCTATATTTAGAACCTCTACCTCCTCCTTTAATTATCTTAAATAATTCTTAAAAGGCTTAGCTATAAAGGTATTAATATTATTAGTGAAATTCTTACTTAAGTAGGCCTTAATCTCTTTTAATCGCCTATCTTTAGGCTATATACCTATAAGAAGCTTAAATTTTTACTTTATAATATTATAAAAGCTAACCTCCCTTATTTAGTGCTTAAACTTAAGAGCGGGATCTAATATATAGCCGATTATATTATAGATTTTCTTAAGGTTATTTATCAACCTTATAAGGGTATTATTTAGCTTAAGAGTTCTATCATTAGAGTAAAGTATATTAATAGTTTCTTAAAACTCTACCTACCCGCTAGGATTTAGATAATAATAGATTTAGCGAATAAATGCCGGTTAGTCTATAATAGAGCTAGCTATATAGCGATAGTAGATATAGTTATAACCCTTAGGCTTATCTTAGTCTTACTTAATATTATTAATATAGAAGTAAATATTCGGAGGTACCTATAATAGCTAGATAGGACTAAGATTAATGCTAATAATAGAGACTTAAGGGTATTTATCTATAAAATTAATAGCCTATAGGCTAGTTTTAATATTAATATTAAGGACCTTAAGACTAAAGCTATTAAGGTTTATAGGCGCGAGAAAAAGCTTATCTTAAAGCCTAAGTTTAAAGGTATAATAGATTAAATTAAGGCGATCTTACTCTTATTTATCGTTAGGATAATTATATAACCTTTTATAGTAGCTATAATAGGTTTATCTATATTTCTATTTATACCTTAATATATAGCTATCTATAGAGGCGCTCGCTATTAATAGCTTATTATTATACCTTAACTTATTCTTATATTTATTGACTTTAACCTCGGCGGCTATTAATATAGATCTTAGTTATAGGATATTAAAAGTTAGTAGTGGGATATATACTTTAGTTAAAGAAAGGTTAAGGTAAATTAAGGTAAATTATATAAAAGATAGCTAATAAGGCAATAGGCTACTTAATATGACCTTTAGATTCCTTTTTAAGTACTTCTTATCTATTATTATAGCTTATTTATAGGCTATATTATTTAATACCTATATATACCGAATAATACTTTTATTATTATCTTTAAGTATAGTCGGCTTATAATAAGTAGCCTATATCTATATTACCTACTATATAAACCTAGTCCCCCTTTATTTCGCGGAAATAAGCTATATTAGATCCCTACTTAAGCCTTATTAAGAATATTAATAAATAATAGGATTTAACCTTCTTAAATCTTATTAAATAGCGAGATTTAATCCCCCTAAATCTTATTAAATAATAGGATTTAACCCCCCTAAATCTTATTAAATAGTGGGATTTAACCCCCCTAAATCCTATTAAGGAATAAGATTTACCTCTCGGTTAGACTTAAGTTTACTTTTTTACTTCCTATATTTATTATAACTATTTAAGCTTAATCCTTTAGTAGCTTTTTTATTATTCTTATAGTTATTATTAAAGGTATTTAGCTTAATATTAAAATAGCCTTAAAAGAATAGCCTAATACTCTCTATATAGAATTAATTAAAGCCTTTAGCTTAATTATACTCTCTCCTTTAGATTTTACTTTTATTTAGCTTTAAGAGAAATTCTATATCTCTCTTAAAGGTATATAATTAAAAATATTAGATTACCTAGCTATAGTCATTTATTTATATAATTAGGGTATTATTTAAAAGGCGTTATAGGAGGCCTAGGTTTAATACTATAGCGGGATATATCTTATTAATATTATCTATAGTGCTATTAATAATATCTCTCTAGATAATAAGTAATCCTTTAATATTATAGTGCTTTATCTATTAGAAATCGGGAGATAACCTATTATTATTACTTTCTATCTTATAAATTACCTTATAAGCCTAGAAGATTTTAAGAAGGTAAAGGATAAATTCTTTACCTATAGCGGTATATTCGCGCTAATAGTATATATTATTATAATATCTAATAATATTAAAGTTATAGCCTTACTAGAGAGGTTATCGCTAAATTATAGGAGGGAATTAATTATATATCTATTTTATATAAAGCTATATATTAATCTTATTAATATTATCTAGGGCGTCTTTATATTAAAGGAATACCTATAAATAAAGAGATACTATATTAGACTTACCCCCTATAAACCTAAGAATCGAGATAGAGAATAAGCTAATATTATAATAAAGGAGGATAAATAGCTATATAAGAGATAAATAAGGAAGTACTTAACGTAATATATAGCTAATATAGCCTATTAATATATACTAGCTTAGGCTTTACCTATAGCTAGGCATAAGAATCCCTATAAATTAATAGCTATTAGGGGCTCTTTACTATTATATTTATATAGAGCTAGAGGAATAGATAATTACTAGATATTTAGCGAGAGAATAGATTCTATAGGTTCTTATTCTAATAATAATAAGACCCTTTTTAATATCTCCTTCTTTATACCCCCGATAGGCTTATAAAGGTTAGGAAATATTTAAGTTAATTTAGATATAGTAGATATACTTCTAGATAATAATAATAACCCCTTTAGATATTATAGTATTAAATTAGATTCTATTGACTTTTTTATACCTTCTTTATAAAGGTTATTAAGAAAAATATTATTTCTTTAGTATTAACTTTAATATAGGTAGGCCTATTAATCTTCTATTTATTTCCCGATTTAGTTAAGATATTATTAAAGTAAAAGGTAAATAGTTCTTATTAAGAGATAAATATAATATTACTAGGGAATATTTTATATAATATAGGCTTAAGGGTTTTAATAAATAGGCCGCGATATTAAAAGATAAAGGCTACCCTTTTAATTATCTATTAGAATAATTTATTAATAATATAAATAATTATATACTTAAGACTTAAGTTTAGAGCTTATTTTAATTTTATTAGCCTTTATTATATTAATAATCCTCTCCCTTTAGCCTAGGTATTTATATTATTCTATAGTATTACCTTAATATAATGCCTAATTATTATTGCCTAGCCTAATAAGCTAGCCTATAAGGTTATCTATTTACTTTAGAGGGTCATTATTATAGGTACTAGCACTTATAGGGTCTAGAATATTAGCTTATTTACTTATAGATTAATAGTCTCTATTTAATATATATTATTTATATTTAGGTAAGTAGAGGTCGAAATTTTATACTTTTTTTTTTATTATAATAAATCCCTCTATAGATTTCGCCGATATCTAACCTTTAATAACTTACGGTAGGCACTAAAGCTATAGATTATTTAGTAGATTTTTATAGGGGGTAGGGGAAGGGGACTAAGGGAGGGATTATATAACTATAATAATATTAGATTAAGGATTAAGGGGCCTTTAATAGAGTAGGGAATAAAGTTCTAATACTATATTAATATATTTAATTTTATAAGTTTTAAGAGTATTATAATAGATTACTTTAAGTTTATAATATATTATTAGGCTTATAGAGAAATAGGCGCTAATAAATATTATTATTTTATATTATTATATATTTCGGCCCTTATTAATTAACTAAAAGAGAGATAATATTATATTCTACCTTTAATATATATATAATCGCGATAGGGAAATTATCTCAGCTAGTTAGACGGCAGGCTATTAATATAATTTTAGGGGTTTATAGGGATTATTATCTTAATTATATTATACTTTAGCGGATTAAGAAAGAGAGATAGTAATAGGGAGATAATATTAAGATAGAAGGCGGGATATAATAAATCTTATATATATAATATATCTTTACTTATTGTAAAGGACTGAAGGATATAGACTATAAAGTCCTCGTAAGGTGTAGGGTAGGTAATGGAGATAGGAGGTGAATAGGCAGTGGAATCAGTCCTTATGAAAAG
>MAEB01002344.1:0-11739 GCA_001680515.1 Fusarium phaseoli | reverse complement strand
CGCTCTTCCGATCTTAATTTAAAATAAATATAATATAGGGAATAGACTCCTAACTTACTTATAATATAGAAATCCCCTATAAAGATAATATTATAAAGATCTTATATATTAATATTATAAGAAGCTATAATATCTTAGTCTTCTCTCTAATTTTAATAATAAAAACGATTAAGCTACAGAGCTCTAGGATTACCTATACCGCTATTAGATATTATTAGCGCCCCTTCTTTAACTAAGGAGCTCTATATATAATATATATAATAGCAAAAATAGGGACCCTAAATAATAATAATAAGGAAATAAAATAGATATTAATAATTTAATACCGAGAAAGGGGTTTTATATTAATTCAAATAAATAAAAGGAATTATAATTAATATAGAAATATAATAATAAGGGGATTTAAGGTCTTATTTATACTAGCGACTTAATTAGCGAACCTAATATTATAGAGGAATAGCTTTATTACTTTAAGTAATATATAATTAATAAAATAAAAGGATTAATATAAAAATAATAATCTACCTTTACTCCCTTATGACTTATTAAACTTAGGGGTAAAGGATCTTAGCTAATTATATATATATACTATAATCTCGCATAGATATATAGCTTATCGCTTACTTTCGCCGGTAATAAATAAAATAGAATTAAAGCTTTCTATAATAATTATCCCTTTTAGTAATATAGACTTCGCCTATACCGGGGGGCTAATAATAGGTAGCTTAATTAATATATTAAAATCTCTAAAGGGGAAATAAGAGGTAGAGAGAGAATAAAAGATAAATAAAAAAAAGGACTTAAATAAAGGAGTAGCTAATATATATTTAGTGCTTAAATCCCTTAATAGGAGTATTTAAGGCCGGTTTCTCCTTAAACCTTATTCTTATTTAATTTACTTATTACCTCTACCTTCCCTTATTTATATACCGATATATCTATCTTATAATAAGACCCTATTAACTCCCTTTTTACTATACTTATATTAATGCTACTTCTAGCCTAGATCTAAGGAAGATAGCTAACGCTTATACTTACTTATTCCGGATAATTAAGTTAGATAGTACTTTAATCTAATAGGTTTACTAGCACTATCGCTTAAGGCCTTACTAGATAATCTTTAAGTATAAATACTATAAGCTTTACTTATGCTAGCCTTATATCTAGGCTTAATACTATAGCTTACTAAGCTATAAATAGCCTATTATTATAGTCGCTATCTTAGCAGCTTCTTAGATCTATATCCTATATTAAAATAACGATTTCTATTATATAAGAAGCCTCTATTATATATATATATAATACTAGGCGAATTATTATTTCGTAAATACTTAATTATTACTCTTAATTTAATAGATATATTACTTACTATTATTACTACCTTATATTTCTATTACTTAATAGTTATCTTCTATAACTAAATATAATACTATTCTAGAACTAAACTTTACCTTATTATTACTTAATTTCGTTATTAAGGATTTCCTTTAGTCCTTCCTAGAGTTATTAAAGACCTTTTTATCTTATAGACTCTAACTTATTATTATCTTAGGGGATATCGCCGGTTAAGGGTATTAGACCCCTAGGAGTTAAAAGAGGCAAATAAAGTTAAATTTAATCTAATAAAATAGCTTATAGATAAACTATTACTCTATCCTATAAGATCTTATATTAAATATATATTAATAATATAGGTTATATATTTAAGAGATTACTTATTATTCTATCTTTTAGCTTCCCTTAGTATATCTTAGAGCTTAGCTATAATTAAAAATAATTTATAGCTAATTTAGTTATCCTAGCGGGAGAGAAAAATAATAAGGTTTTATTTAGCGATTAAGATAATCTAATTATTAGCTATATAATTTATATTTAGAATTTATACTATCTTAATATATTAAGGTAGGCTATTTATAATTATTAATTACTAAGGCTAAAGCTATTAAACCTATAATCTTAAAGATAGTGAAAAATAAGATATTTTAGGCTATCTTAATTATAGAGAGTTAAGATTTTATAATTCTTTAGGTTTAAATAGGTAATATTAAGCGCTAATTAGATATTATTATCTAGCATACTTTTAAATTAATAATAGAATAATTAATAATATATTATTATAATATTCTAGAATACTTATTACTAATAGTATACTTAAAAGTATAATATAAAAGTATAGATAATAGGTAATTATAGGTAAGGTATAAGCTAGGGTATCTTCTAATGCGGTCCCGCGATATAGGCGCTTTTATAGATACTATTCTTAACCTTAAATATAAAGGGGATTATACTCTAGCTCCCGTTAGTATATTATATATAGGGGTTATATAAGCTAATAATGCCTTAGCGGTAGGGGATATAGAGGGGTGGGGTTATCTATCTTAGAGGGGGGGTATATTTCTTTTAGCTTTACTCCTCTATTATTTATAATTCCTAAGGGGGTAGGGGCTCCTTAATTTAACCTAATATAGTTTATTATTATATCTCTTTCTATAAGGAAACTTATTATTTTTATTACCTATTATATATAGCTACCCTTAGTATAAGGCGGATTAGCACTATTATAATAAGGCTTAACCTAAAAGGTAATTATGCGAACTAGATTAATATCTAGAAGAAAGGTAGCGCGCTTTAGCTATTAGCCTTTATTAATTACCTTCCTAGCCCTCTATAGCGCCTATATTTCCTCCTCCTATTTACCTATTATCCTATATTATAGTCCCTTTATCTATTTTCCCTACCTTACTTTATCCTTAATTATAGGGCTATTATAGCTAGAGAGTAAATTTATAATCTATCTATCTAGAATATAAATAACTATAAGCGCTATATAGGCGAAACCTCTATACCTAAAAATATCACTAAACCTAATAATATTTATAAAGCTAAATACCGATCTCTTTTATTAATTATTAACCCTCCTATAATATTAAATCCTTTTAATAATTAAAATTAAGCTTATAAATCGCCTTAACCTAGACTAAATAATAATAATATATTAGCTATAATCCCCTAGCTAGGGATAAGGCCTATTTCTTAATATTAATTAATCGCGGAGGTAAAAGGTATATATACCGGCCTAATTATAATCGAAATAAAATATATAGAGGTCAATAATATATAATTCTCTAATAATAGGTTAAATCCTAAGCTTATTAATATTTAATAATAAGCCCTAATCGCTCTATATAGAATACTATTATATAAGTATTATAACTTCTTCCTTATTAATTAATATTTATCTATTAGCGCTATATTACGATAATTAATATCTAAATATATTATACCTATTTATATATAGCGCTATAGAATCTATTTATTCCTTAAACTCTTAAGGCTTAAATTACTTACTTCTTTAGAATATATATTTATAGATTTATATCTAATATATAATATTATTACTCTCTTATATAAGACTATCCCTACCTTTAAAAATATATAGATTAAGTACTTAAGAGATCTAGCTTAATATAGAATAGCGATTGAAGATAACTATATCTAAGATCGCGAGACCTAAACTAGTATAAGCTAGCATTAATATAATAAAGCTTTTAATAAGTCTCCTATAGCTAATAGACTCTATTATTATCTCGCTATTTTAGCGAGGCTTAATACCTTATAATAGCTTTTATATTATATAAAGTCGCTTTATATCTTAATTCCCTTTCTATACTCCCGCGAGAATATTATAACTCTATTTAACCTAATATTAAGTAAGACCCTAAATAGCCTAATATTAATTAATATAGTATTTATAAGGGTTTATAGTATCCTATTCTCTAGAAAGTCTAAGGAGATACTTTAAGAGTTAATAAATAAATTTATTAAGTAATTTAATACCTATATTAGATATATACTAAAGAGATAATTAGGCATAAGGTAAATACCTTTATTTATATTTAAAAGGATTTTTATTAATTAAGTAAGGTATTATATTAATATCTCTATTAGCTACTCTCTTTTTAGCTATAGCGTAAAGTCTAATTTATTTATATAGGCTATATTAAAAGAGATAGATATTACTATAGATAGGAGCTCTATTATAGAGGCAAATTTAGACGAGATATTTAATTAGGCTCTTACCTTTGCGGTATATATTATCGAAATAATAATAAAATAATAGGGGGATATTAATATACTATTATTCTTATATACTATATTAATCTTTATTAATTATATAATATAATTCCTAGCTATAATTACTTATATTAAAAGATATTTCCTATAGAAATAAATATTATTATTTTTAAACTTCTTATTAGATTCCTTTAGACCTAAATATAAACTTAATTACTCTTTCTAGCTTCTAGAGAATAATTAGACTCCCCGGCCTTTACCTAAGGATTTTACTATATATAGATTAATCTATATTAAGGATTACTTCCCCGATAAGTAATTTAATAATAAAACTAATAAAGATAATAAATTTATTAAGTAAAGGTCTATAAGATAAGAGTAAAAGGATCGCCTTATTACCTTTAGCTATAGGATTATAATTCTAGGGTCTTAGCTTATCTAGGATAAAGAAACTTAATACTTTTTAATTCTAGAGGAATATAAGATCTATATTAAGGATCCTCCTAAATTAATTAAAGAGGATATAGAGAGTAATAATAAAAGCTCCTAAATCTAGGTATTACCTCTAGGCCTATAATATAGGTTAAAACTAATCTATATAAGGCTAAGGCTAGCTTAAAATATAAATAATAACCCACTAACTTAAATATACCGCTATTAATACCCTTTTAATTATAGGATAACCTCTATAATATTTATAATTTAATCTTTTTTTATATAGCTAGCCTAAAAAAGAAATATAAAAATAGGCGCCGCGATATAGACTTTAATAAGATCTATTATAAAATACTCGCATTTTTAGTAAAGTCTAATAGGCTAATAAGGCTAGATAGCTCTAATTTTCACTATATATCTAGATATACTTATATAATTATAAGTATTAAATTTATAGATAAGGGTAATAAATATAATACCTTTTTCTTTAAGACTATAGCTAAGGGATATTTAGATATAGCCCTTCCTAGTAGCTTATAATTTATAGCTTTAGTATTAATAACTAAAACTACTATTAATAGGAATGCAGGAGATAAAGCTTAGTGGAAGCTAGAGGAGTAACTAGGGAACTATAAATTATAGTTTATAAGGCATAATTTAATAATTAGGGCTAATAATTAGGGCTTTAATTTTAATTACCTATAAGACTATTATTATTAATAATAATTATATTATTTAGGTTAATAATTAATTATTAATAGCGCTAATTTCTATAGTCATAAGACTAAAAGCGGTTATTTTTATATATTATAATAGCGATTAAGGGCGCATTTAATTAAAGTAAGGACCTAGCGTATAAGATTAATTAATATTTTAGTTTTCCTTATGAGGTTATACTTTCCTTATTATGCCTTAATGCGTATTCCTAAGAAAATAGAAGCTAGATTATTAGCTAATTATATAGGATAGGAATCTCATAAGCTATATATAAAAAGCTATATATACTAATTAGGATATTAATTATCTAATATTAAGCTATTTAAAATACTTCTAATAATTAAGTAAGTATTAAATCCTTCCCCTATTATATACCTTATACTTATACCTAGCAATAAGGATAAGGAGAGCGATCTTAATAATAAGGAGGGTACTTTACTATAGGTATTCTATAACTATTATAGCTATTTTAATATAAGTTAAGCGCTATATATAGGGAAGCCGCTATATATAAGATAGTTTACCGCGCTAGAACTCTATATAGGGTACTAACTACCTAAGGTAATAATATAAAATATAGCTATCTTAATTTTAATAGATAATTCCTATATATAGCGACTATAAAATAATAAATAACTTCCTTAATTTAACTCTTTATTTTAAGATTATTATTTAAAGTTAGCGAGATATATTACTTATAAAGGTTAACTCTTATACTTAATTAAAATAGATAATAAATATTATCCTAAAGATATTTATATAATAGGCTCGGCGGCCTCTAGGACTAAAGCCTAGCACGCTAAGCGACTAACCCTATATAACGCTATAATTATCTAAATATATAAGGTTCCTAGCGCTTACTATATTCTTACTATAGTCGCGAATTAGCTCTTCCTTACTAGCTTTATTATCTTCCCTAATACCTTTATAATAATAAGCTAAGCTATTATATTAAGTAATTCCTAGGCTAGTCGTATAATATAATATACTATCTAGAATATACCTCTCCTTATAGTTAATAGCCTTTATTACTTTATTAGCGGCATTAAGATAGAATAGATTAAGTAGTCTTAAAAGTATAACTATATTTAGTTTATTAATTATATTTTTATATTAATATTCCTAAAGAGTTAATCGCTCGCTCTTTAATAGCTTATCCCTAATAGACCTAATCTCTTTAATTTAATAATCGCCTTCCTTATAAGTCTCATTAATATCTATATAATATAGGAAGGGAGTTAATCTATAACGGCGATAGTAATAACCTATATTATTAAAATATAGGCTCTAACTATAATACTATTTTTCGCCTTATATAAGCTTTAGTTCCTTAAGAACTTAAGGTAAATATCTTTATAATACCTTATATAAGCTCTATCTAAGTATAATTATAGAAAAGTAAGGTATAAGGCTAAGAAGTAGATATATCTATTTATATATTAATACCTGCCCTAACTTCTGCCGTATAGTAATAGATCTTACTTTTAAACTTATAGGAGGCTTCCTATAAAAGCCGCTATTAATTAAGCGGGTATACTAGCTCTTATTCTTTAGGTATAATACTATATAATAGATTATAGAAGTAGGGTTAAGGGGAGTATAATATCGATAAAACTTAAAGAATTAGGCGGGAGCCTATAACTTAGAGCTATTCCGACCTAGGAAACCTTTACTTTATTACTCTAAAAATCGGCTATTAGCCTTATAGTATTAAAAGTATCTAGCTAAATAGTAATAAGATTTTTTAAAATAAAGTACCTACTTAAGCCTAATTTAGTTATTTACTCCTTAAGGAAGTATCTTATAGCCTAATAAAAACTCTTTTATTAGCTAATTAATAATTACTAAGTTTAGAGTTAATTAGCTATAGAAAAAGAAGGGAGGCCTATAATTTACCTAGATAAATAATAACTAATATATATATATATCCTATCCCTTCTTTAGCTTCTTATATCTAGCTATCCAAGAATACCTATTTAAGTTAGGTTTCGGGCTTAAGTAATATTACTAAAGCTCCTAATATAATTCTAATATCTACTTTATATCCCTTTTTATATTTATTAAGGTTAAAGAGTATATACTTAGACTAGATCTTCCGCCCTATAAACTTAATCTAATTAATATTAAAGCTATAAAGGAAACTTAGCTAGGGAGGCGAATAATATAAGATATTCAAAGGTATATTATTTTATTATTTAATAATTTCTTCTTAATAGAACTTAGAAATAATATATTACCTTAGGTAATATAAGAGGTCGCGAAATAGCTAAAGCTTAGTCATTATAGCTACTAGAATCTAATACTATTATATATTCCGTAATTAAATTAGCCTTTTTTCCCTATATTATTATAGTTTATATATGCCGGTATCTTATTAGCTAAAGATTAAAGAAATTAATTTAAATTAACTTAATTAATATATAAAGGTAATAGGTAATAGGGAAATTAAATATAGAGGTAATAGGGAAGCACTAAATAAGGGCTTTTATAGATAGAGAATTAGCCTATAACCTTAGCGCTAAGCTTATTTATATAATATAGCTATTATTATTTATTACTTTAGTTTAGCATATATATATTAAACTTAATTCCTTTAACTTCTATTATATTAGGTATAACTAGATTACTTATAAGTATTTATATTTATACCGCCGATTAATAGTTTAATAATACTTAAGCGTTAATTATAAATACTATAATATACTTTAATTTAATCTTAGGTATAATTTAAGACTTTTATTTATATCTATAAAGCTAATTTAAATTATATTAAGATCCTTATATCTAAGCTTATATAAGATTCCTAAGTTAACCTTATTCCGGTTAATATATTTATTAGAGAGTCTCTAGACTTAATATTAACTAACGATAAGGAATATAGAGAGCTAAAGGATAAGGAGCTAAAGAAAGATAAAGAACTAAAGGGGAATAAAATAAAGCGCGCTTACCCTTATCTAGATTATAGTAATAGCCTTAAACTTTATACCCGGTAAGATACTTTTAAATAATATTATATTATATATAAGTCTTCTTATAACCTAGCCCAATATTATCTAACTTTTATATAGATCTATAATATAAAGGTAAATATTATATCTATAGGGGAGATTTTTATAATAAATCTAATTACTATAGATATCGGTCTTACTTAAGAAACCATATAGACCTCGGTAATAAGTAGGGAGCTTAGCGATAAGCTCTATACTCTATAAGGCAATATATTAAGTAGGTAGCCCTAAAATAGCTATAAGCTATAGAGATAGGGCCTTTTAAGTCCTAAAAGATAATAAATAGCTAGCGTAATATAACTATTAGTCTTCCTTAAGAGCGAACCTTAGATATTCTATCTAAGGCTCTAGACTAAACCCCTAGTTTACCTTATATATTATTTCATACTCTAGATTAAGCCCCTTTTAATAATTCCTATATTATTAGCCTATAGATCCTATCTAGGCCCTTAGATAATCCCCTAGACTAAGCGCTTAAATAGTTTTATATAATGCCTTATACTCTAGATTAAGATACCTTTAATTATTATTATACTATAGAGATATAAGACTTACTTATACTTACTCCTTTAACCTAAGCCCCTAGTCTACCCTATATATCTTATCCTTTAATTTAAGGCGCTTTTAATTATTATTATACTATAGAGATATAGGACTTATTTATACTTACTCCTTTAACCTAAGCCCTTAATCTACCTTATATATCTCCTTATCCTCTAGTTTAAGGCGCTTTTAGTTATTATTATACTATAGAGATATAGGACTTACCTATACCTACTCCTTTAACTTAAGCCCCTAGTCTACTTTATATATCCCTTTATACTCTAGCTAAAGCCTAATATTATAATTCTTATATTTTAGATATCTATAAAGAAAAATTAAGGGCTTTTATAGATAAAAACTTAGCTAAGGAAATTAATATAATTACTATCTCGATTTAATCTATAGAGTAATAATGCATTATATCTATTTAAGGTACCTAGTAGGTTATAAGTTTAGAAATAATAATCTCTTAATTAATAGTAAACTTTATATTAATAGCTATTTTCCTATCTCTCTCTATTATAATATTAATAGCATCTTTAAGTATAATTAGGAAAGGTATTAGCGCCTAGTATTTTACCTTATTAGGTATTATAAAGCTAAGGAATATATATATCCCCTTTTTAATCTATTAGCTATATTATATATCTATTATCGCCCTAGAAGCTATTAGGGGTTATAATTATTTTATATTAAAGTAAATATATAAACCGCTATAGTTTATTATAATAACCTTAGGTTATATATTAGATTAATCTAGAATTATATCTAATATCACTAATAATTTATTTAGAGTATTTATTACTTTAAGCCGGTATAAATATAATCTAGGGTATATAATTATTAATAATTCACTAGATAAATAAAGTATTATAAGGCTTTATACCTTATCCCTAATTTTATTTATTATATAATATTTTAGATAAATTCTACTAAAAATTTAAAGAAATATAAATATTAATTAAGAGAAGAAAGATATAATAACGCTAGAAATAAGCTAGTAAATATTAAAAAGGACTCTATTATTTATAGTTCGCTTACTTACCTTATTCTTAAGTATAGCTACCTTATAAAGACTCTAACCCTCTTATATTTATACCTAAAAACCATCCCTTATAATACTATTAATTATTCCACCGATCTATATATTATTACGCGCCTAGAAACTATTTATTAATAATTCTTCCTTAATTTAGGTAATTTCTAAAGATATAATTTTAAAGTAGTCTTAAGTATAATTAGCGAGGATAATATTAATGCCTAAATATCTAATAAACCTAGCTATATATATAATAAGTCAGCTAATTAAGAATATACTCTTTATTCGCGGGCTATTCCCTAAATATATAATAGGTTAGCTAATTAAGTATTTATATTTATTTACGCTTTATTTCTAAGCTAATATTCCCTTATTCCTTTATTCCCTTATTCCTATATTCCTATATTCCTATATTCCCTTATTACTATATTCCTATATTCCCTTATTACTATATTCCTATATTCCCTTATTCCTATATTCCTATATTCCCTTATTATTATATTCCTATATTCCCTTATTATTATATTCCTATATTCCCTTATTATTATAATCCTATATTCCTTAATTAATAAGGTATAGGTTAAGTATAATAAGCCTTAGGCTAAGTATTATCCTTATCTAGTTATATTAACTAATAAAACTAAAGATAGCCTTAATAAAACTATATATATTAAGTAACTTTAGTAGATACCTTAATTAATTAGGTTAAAAGTCATAACTATCTATATAGAGCTATATTTAGAGAGGCTTAAGTCTATAGTAAGCTATTATATAGTATATCTAAGGCGTTAAAATTAAAGTAGGGCTAGCCGGCTATAGTAGTATTAAGAAGCTATAGCTCTTATTAAGGCTAGTTATAGAGGCTAAGTATTAATAGGCTAGCGAATAGAGAGAATAAGACTCCTAATATAAAATATAGCTATTCCTTAAGCTAGATTAAATTAATAGAGAATAATAAAGAAAGAGCCTTATTTAATATTATACTCTAATATAATTAACTTATTAATATAAATAATCTAAATAACCTAAAGGATAATAACCTAAAGGTTAATAGCCCTAAGGATAATAACCTTAATTAGAAACCTAAAGATAATTAGCTAGACTTAGGCTAGAAAGACCCCCTAAAGGACTCTTAAGGTATAATAACTTAATAATATTAAAAAAGGTCTAATAATAATCTCTTATAGAGGAAGAGAAATACCTTAGGCCGATAGATAAATAGATATATATATAATAGCGAGTTAGAGATAAATAAAGATATAATTAATAGGGTCTTATATTAATAGAGATATACTATAGTTTATTAGAAACCTTAATTTAAAGCTTTAAGTCTCCTAGGTTTCCCTTAGGCTAAAGTTAAGTAAGACTATATAAGGTATCCTATTATTCTTTATAATAGATTTATTCTTTAAGACCTTTAAGATAGATATAATAACCTAAAACTTATTATTTAATATTAAAAGGGAATTAGACTTATAGTAAATTATATATAAGGTTTTCTAGATATATTCTCTTTCTATAAGGAAATATAATAAGCCCTAGTTAGTTAGTAGGCGATATAATACTTCTAGGGACTCTTATTAGATAGTGGATTATTTTATCGACTATAGCTTAATACTTAGTTAATTATTTATAGATATATAGATTAGCCTTACTTAAGATAATTAACTACGCGGGGTTATAATTATAAAGTTAGCCTATTAACTTTAATGCCCTCTTTTATAGACGCTTAGATAAGCTAAAGACCTTAAAGTATTAAATAATAGAAAGAGGTAAAATAAGGGTAGGTAAGGGGGGTAGCTATAGAATAAATTTATTACTTTAAAAAGCTAAGAGAAAATAATTAAATTCTTATTTAGGAAATAATTAAGTCTATAAGGCTATATAGATAAAGTTATATTTATCCGGGAGCTATAAGCTAAC
>MAEB01002336.1:0-11234 GCA_001680515.1 Fusarium phaseoli | reverse complement strand
TTGAGAATTAATGGATTAAATAGAGAAGGTGTAGGTTGAGGGATTTTTTGTCCGGTTCGCTTGCTGTCCGGCTCGCTATACATGTACGTTATATAAAGTTAAATTATAGGGAAGGGCTCTTAGTATTTATCCCTTCTTTAAGGGACTATCTAGCTCTTATAGAGGAGGGTAAAAATAAAAGCCTTTAAGGATTTTATAATTACTTAAAGGAAAATACCTATTTTAAGTTAATATATATTATAGCGATAGCTTAGTTTAAGGCTATAGACTAAGGAAGTTAATTTAAGTCTCGCGATAAAGTTAATTAAGATAGTCTAAAGGAATATAAGGTTATAGAAATACTTTAATACTTAATAGAAATAAGATAATAATAAATTATAAATATTAAGAAATAAATTATATTTAGCTTAATTAATTATTTAAGCTATAGGAATTATTCCCTATAAATAATATTAAGTTAATAACCCTATTATATTAATTTAGATATATTTATATTATCTTCCTCCTCCCCTCTCCTATATTTAGCTTTATATTCTACTTTCTTTTCCTTAAGTAATTAAATTCTTCTTTCTTACTATTATTTATAGTTAGATCGATAATAATAGAGCCTTAAGGGATAATAAATATGCTATTACTTAGGCTTAAATCAGCGAAAAGAGAACCCTTAAGAATAATAGGCTCGCTAATAGTATAAACTATCTGCCCTCTATATATTGGATAGAGTAGCTATTTCGAATAAGGTAACTTAAGAAGAAGTAGCTAAAGGTCTCCTTTAATCTCTATAAGCTGCTCCTTCCTCCCGCCCCTCTTATTATAATTCTTATCTTTATCGCCATTATCGCTATAATTATTATTATCGCTATAGTTATTATAGTCGCTATAGTTATTATTATCGTTATTAACCCTACCTTAATTATTACCGCGCTAATAGAAAATTAGGTTTATTTTAAGTATATAAGACTTATAAAAGAAGTAGCTAATTAAGGTAAGTCCTTTAGTTTTATAGGTAAAATAAATTATTAGCTTTTTCTTTAAGTATATCGGGTATAATTTCTCTTAGAATTACTTAATAAGGTATTTACCCTTAAAGGTTTTATCTATTATATAATAGATATAAAGAAGCTAATAGAATATATATTAGCGTAATAATATTTATAATAGCTTAGGGAATATATAGATAAAGTATATTAGATATAGTATTATAGCCCTACCTTAAGGATAAGGAGATACTTTTTATATTTAGCCTTAGGCGTAGGTAATATATTTATTATTATTATCTCTAGAGATAGAAGTAAAATAGAAGAAGTAAAGTAAAAGAAATAAGGTAGAGAAAATAAGGTAGAGGAAGTAAGGTAAAAGAAATAAAGTAAGAGAAGTAAGTTAAGAGAGGAAGAAGAAAGATAGGCTAGATAATAGGAGGGTAAGGGCCTTATATACCTATAGTATGCGGTCTAATAAGGGCTAGCTTTCCCTCGCCGCGAAAATATAATATATTATAATTTAATTAATTTATTTAATAGCCTAGAGGTATTTAAAGAATAATAAAAGGGGCTTTATTAAGGTTAATAAGGTACTCTTAACCTAATAATCATCGCCTAGCTAGGAATTAAGGGATATATCCTACCTATTAATTAGGAGGTTTATTACTAGGGCCTCTCCTTTAATATAGCCTAATAATTATTACGGCTAGCTAGCCGATTAATATAGCAAGCGCCTCCCGATATATATCTTCCTAAATACCTATAAGGTATTTCTTACCCCTTTTCTATAGATTATAATATATTATATCTAACTAAATTACTCTTTAGCCTAAGGCTATTATTTATTTCTAATTACCGCGCCTCTTAAGGTACTAACTATATTAAATAGCGCTAGTAAGGTATTCTTCTTCTTAAGGCTCGCTTCTCTATAAATTAAGTTAGCTATTTATATAAAGTCGACTTATTTTATTAGCCTAAAGTATTATCTTCGCCTATTATTATAGCTATATAGCCGGTATATTACTTCTTATTAAGGGAGAGAGGCGGCTATTTAGAGGTAGACTAATATTACCTTATAACTATAGAGCAGACTAAATAAAGCGGGCGTCTAGGCCTTAGGACTTAAAGAGAGTAGGCCGCGCTAACTATAATATAGCTTCCTAGGAAGTCATATTAAGCTATAATAATATAATAGGTATAAGGGTAGGCTTATAGTATTAGGCTATTTAGTCCCTTATCCTTTAGATATAGGCTATAATATTATAGCCTAAATAATAATAAGATAATAGACTTAAGTATAAATATTATATTATCCTCTAAATTAAAAATAATATATTCTTCTTTTCTTTATCTTTATCTCCTTACTTACCTCTATATCTTAATAGGTTACCTATTTACTATAATACCTTATATTAAGATAATCCTATAATTAAATAATATTTACTTATTACCTAATATAGATCTTTTAAAATAGATTAAGCTAAGCCTTTTTTAACTTACTTTTATTCTTAATGCTATCCTCTAGATTAAAAATAAAGGTAAATAACTTAGCTAAAGGTTAAGGTCGGCCTTAAGTGAGCGATCTATCCGAGAGTAATGCCAGATATAATCCTTCGCTTATAGCCTTTATTATTACTTCAATAGCCTATATAGTAACCCTCTAAGCCTAATTATTTAGAGAGCTAATATTAAATATAAATAGAGCTATATATACCCTAGAGGCGGCGATATTAGAGTTTAAGATAAGGCTATACTTAGGCCTATTATTAAGCCTTTAATTTCTATTTAGTTAATGTAGATCGCCGAGATTAATTATAATAATATTATATTTAGGGGACGCAATAAGGTACTAAATAGGAATATAAATTTATACCTAGACCTTAAACTATCTACCTTTTAATATACTAATAATAAGAATCTATAGCTATTTTATATTAAGGAGGTTAATAAGGAGGATAAACTAGCCTTAGACCCTTTTTATACCGCGACTTTTAGGCCTATTAATATAATACCTAATATTAAGCTAATAACCCTTAATAGGATACCCTCCCTAATTAACCCCGCAAGAGAAGCTTCCTTAAGAAAGATAGATAATAATAAATAGGGCTACCTTAGTCTTTTAGATTAAGCTATTAATAACTTTATCTATAATAATAATAAATAAGTCTAGCTTTCTAGTTTCTTAAGAGACTTATAGGCTACCTATAAGGCTTTACTTAATTTATTAGGTAGTAAGGCAGGGGAGGATAAGACCTAATAATTATATAGTTTAGAGTGGGTTTCCTTACTAGAGGTAGGAGATAGAGAGCGAAAAAATAAGGCGATCTATTATATACTAATAGCTATTACCTTCGCTAGATAATATATATCTTAAGTATAGCTAGCCAATAATTTAGTAACACCCTAGAAGGCCGCATAAGAGGTATCGGCGAGAGTCTTTAGTCTTAAGCCTAAAGATAATAAAAGTAATAAATAAAGATAGGAATAATACCATAAAAGGCTTAGCACCTATTTAACCTATAGATAGAAGTAATCGCGGTTAATAAATAGCCTTAATTCTAGTATCTTACTTAAAGATATATAGTATATTTATCCTTAAAGGGTTAAAAGAGAAATTAATTAATTAATTTATAATAGGTAATTCACTAAGTCCCTAGAGGTAATATTAGATATATTAATTAGAGAGCTATTAGATAGCCTAAAGAAGATAACTATCTTATAGCTTTTAGTGGATTAAGTAATATTACTCTTAGAGATAAATAAAATAAGCCTAGATAAATTCCGCTATAGCTTAAAGAGTAAAGGGCTATAGTCCTTAAACCTAAAGTTATCTACCGGTTATATAAGGCTTAATACTTTACTTAAGTAAATATAAGGCTTTATTATTAGCGATATACTCTTTATTAAGGGCACTAACTTCTTTTTTAATATAGACTTTCTCTAAAGGTTAAATAGAAAGATATAGCTTAATAATAAGGTTATACTTACTTACCTATACTTATTTAATAGACTTACCTTTATTTATATTAGCTTCTCTATCTTAATTAATTAATAGATATAGGCCTATAGCTTAATATAGCGCCTATTTAAGAGGGTAGTAAAGTAAATAGAGAAATAGTATCGCTAAATAGATATAAGAACCCGCTTAATATACTTATTCCCTCTCTTCTAGGGGAGCTATTTTAGCTTCCTCGAGATTAATAAAAGGGAAAGATCTATCTTTTATTATAATTTAATAAGGGAATTAAGAAACCTTAATATTAAGATTTATAAATTAATTTATTTATATAGAAGTATTATTCTAATCGCTTAATAAGGGATATATAAAAAAAAGTTCTCTTATCTTTAATATATTAAGGAGGTATATATACCCTATATTCTTAAAGGTTAAACTTAGCTAATATTAAGGTAGAGGGTATTATAATAGCGCGATAGATATAGTTATAATTCTCTTATTATTTAGAATACCTAGTATTAGATATTAGGTCGGCCTATTATCTCTAAAGGTATTAATAAAGATAATATAACGGAAGTAAGGGCTAAGGCACTATAGCTCTTAAGCTCGATATAAAAGAATAATGGGCTAATTATAGCGCTAAGGCGGAAATAGAAAGCAGCAATAATAATATAAGATACCTATAGGTTAAAGGGTAAGAGGTAAAAGAAGGTAAGCGGGATATAAGGGATTAGCTTAATATAATAGCCTATAATAAGAGATAAGGTAATAAATACCTAATCCCGCATTATATCTTCCCTTAATATATCGGCTATTCTAAAGGTATTTTCCTATAATATAACTCCCTAAGCTACCCCCTCTATTTAATATATATATATACTTTAAGTGCAGGGTAGCCGGCTATAGCTATATATATATATATCGCTAGAGGGATAGGTAGTATAGGTAGGTAGTTAGTAGTTATATTATATTGCCTTAATTTAATCCCTCTTCGCTTCCTATATTAAAGGGAAGGTAGAAGTATAGGCTCTTAATTCCTTTAGTAAATACCTTATAGGGGGTAATATATATATAATAGGGTTAATAGAAGTATATAAGGACTAGGATAATTATTAATTATTTTAGACTTATAATAGACCTTAAAGTATATAAATTTACCTTAATAATATTAAAAAAAAAGAATAAGAAGAGCTCGAAATATTATTAAAAGTTATATAATTATAACTAAAGCGGCTAAATATCTAGCGATACTAAAGTTTATTAAAGAAATCTCGAGAAGCTATAGAGCCTTATATATAACTAATTTTAGGAAAGGACTTAATATTAGAACTTAATTTAGAGCCTATCGGCTTATAGGAACGGTAATTAAAACGCATAGGCTTTATACTACGCTCTTATTTAGGTCGACTTCTAACTTATTTAAGGGCTATCGAGCTCTATATATATAGCTAGAGAATACTAAAGGGTACCTTATAATTCTAAAAAGAAATAATAAATAAAAGAATTAAGCATTAAAGTCTAATTCTATTAGGATTAAAATTAAGCCCTAGCGATATAATAAGGCATTTAAGCTATCCCTTAATCCCTTAACTAATTTACTAAAGATAAATAATAATTAATTAAAGATATCGCTATATTATAATAAGCGATTATCGAACTTACTTAATAGATTAATAATCTTTAATTTTAGCTATAATTCTATATTAATAAGGATCTAGACCCTAGCTTTTTTAACTAAAGTAAGGGGGATAGAGATAATAATAATAATAAAGTAATAAAGTAATTAGCTTTAGAAATTAAAGAAGAATTATATTAAATTTAATATTATACTTAAGGGATAGCGAGGTAGATAATAAGAAATACTTACGGGAATAAGGTTATTACTAGTATTAAATAAGATAAGGAAATCTTTAATACCTTAGGTTATAAGCTACTTACTTAACCTTATTTAAGTTTAATTTAGCTTCTATACCTTTACTCTATTTAATATATATTATATATTAATATTAAGTTAGGTATATATTATTAATATATATACTTAATTAAGACTAACCTACTTACCGGGGGTTCCTACCTTTAATTTTAGCCCTTCCTTTTAAACTAGCTTTAGTTTTTAATATAGCCTTAGAGCCTTAAAAATTATATTAGCTAGCCCGGTATTACTTTCGCCGGCCTAGCATTATATTAGCCTAGCTTCCTTTATATACCCTAATTTTTAGTGGCCCTACCCCCTAGAGCTAGAACCCCCCTCCCATAGAGGGAGCTAAGGCCTTAGATTAACCTAGGGCTATATTCAGTCTATTATATTATCGCTACTATTAATAAATAGGCTAATATATTCCTCTTTTTATTACTATATAATAAGAGATTAGATTATTAAAGATTAAATTAAGAGAGAGCGGGAAACCTTTATTTAGCTTATTAAGGAAGAGAAAGGGGAGGCTATTTATACTTTAGCTTCCTCTTATTATAATAACGCTCTATATACTATCTTTATAGTAATATATAGATTATTTAATATCTATATTATAATCTAATTTAATAATCTAATTATTACTTCTGCCGACCGCTAAGTAATATAAATACCCTTTCCTAGATAAATCCTATAGATTAATAAGAAGATTAATTTAGAGATAGCTATAATAATATATAAACCCCTCTTATAAATACTCTATAAAGTCGCTTATAATACCTAGGTATATAGGCGAAAAGATAACTATTTTAATCCCTAAGATTTATATATAATTATATAAAGTATAAAGCTTAATTAGGTATACCTTTATTATTATAGATTATATCTAAGGTATGCCGCTAAATGCCTTATTATTCTATAGAGAGGAGAGATAGGTAGGTAGCCTAGATTACTTAAGCCTTAATCTAGCTTATATCTATAAATAACTCGCGGATATCTATATCTAACTTTATAGCCTAGAGTTCGCCGAGATTAAGGTATTTAATTTACCTATATTAGATTTATTAGGTATTATTATTTACTATCGATTATTATTAATTAAGGTAGCCCGCTAGGAAGCTAAATAGCTTAACTTAATAGAATTCTTCCCTAAGAAGAAGATATTTAAGATAGCTAAGGAGTATATCTAAGCCCTAATTAAATTAAGCTATAACCGATTAATTAAGGCGAGGGACCCTAACTTAAGCTCTCTAGAAATTACCTTAAGGGTTACCTTAGCTTATAATAAGTTCTATTAATATATACTTATACGCTAATAATAAAAAATAAAGAATAAGCTATTTATACTTATATATAGAGATTTAACCTTATATAGTAATAACTTACTTTAAGACGATAAGCTAAACCTTATAGCTATCCTCGACTTAGAATAATATTCTATAGTCCTAGTCTCTTTTTTTATCCCCCTAGTATAGCTTAATAGGTTTTACTTTAACCTAATTCGCGAATTATATTATCCTAGCTATAGCTACTTCCTAGAAATTAAGGCTTTCTATATATCTATTATAATAAGATTATAATAATCACCCCTTAAAATAAAGTAATAAGAACTCCCTTAAGAGCTATATTATACGCTAATACTTATATTTCTATATCTAGAAGCTATCTATAATATTTATTAAGACTTTTTTATTTATAGATTTTACTCTCTAGATAGCGAGAAGGTTATTAAAGAGAGGCTAAAGGTATTTCTCGGGAGGCCTAATATTAATAACTTTCTTAACTATAAGGTTATTAATTAAAAATATTATAATAAGAAATATAAACTCTATATACGCGAATATAGAGAGCTATAAGATTATTAATACCTAGGTTATAAATAAAAGAGATAGACTTTTGAGATTTTTTAAGAACTTTTATATATTTAATCTTATAAAACTAGCTTAATAGGTTATTAAGTTAAATAAATTTAATTTATTTTAATTATTTTTAATAATCTAATTCTCTATAATCTCTATACCGCTGCTTTATATCCCTCTAAGACTAAAGGCCTACTAGAGAAGAAAAAAGGCATACTTATAAATAGGTAGTTTATTTAAGATATTAAAGATAGGACGAATAGTTAGGATATTATTATATATAGCTTATAGGCATTAGGAATCGGTAGCTAAGAAATATAGGAATTAGCCTTCTTAAGATAGCGCTAGTAATCTATATAGGTAACCTTTAAGAGCGATAATATAGTAGGCTATAGCTAATCTTAGTGAATAATAGAAGTATTCTAGCTTAGCGGGTATTAAAACTTAAAAGGGGGCCTATTTTTATTATAATACTCTACATAAGATAATCCTATATATTATCTCTATATAATTCTATAGATATATCTTATAATCTAAAGAAAGATTATATAGATAATAATATAGCTTTTTATTATCTTAAATATTAAAGAGGTAATATTATTTAAAATATTTATTTAGATCGCTAGTAATATAGAAGGATTTAATAAGATACTTAATATCTAGATTATATAGCTTAAGGGTAATTATTCTCTTAATATAGAGAAAATATCTATAGCTTTACTCCTTTAGATCCTTTATATAGATAGAAGCGATCGCGATATTAATTATATTATTTATCTTAGGTTCTCTACCTATAATCTTTAGCCTCTAAGAAGTAAGGACCTTATTAAATATCGCTATATTTCTAATATAATATAATAATAATTCTTAAATAAGGTAGTAGGCTATAATAGCTAAGATTATATAATTCCGGCGGCAATATTCGCCCTTAATTATATTAACTATAGGGGCTATTAATATATTAAATAGGCGCTTCTAGGTAGAATAGATATCCTTATATAATAATAATAATAATATAAATAGCTCTTTAAATATCTATCTAGCTAATTATTTCTCGATATTAACTATAGCCTATTACCGGGATTATCCTTATTAATATTTCTATTTATATTCTTATTATAGCTTTACCCTTAGGCTCTATAATACCTAGGTAATCTTATCTAGCTCCTTTCGGACTTTAGGAGACCTCTTAGCTAGCTAAAGACACTACCGGCAGAAAAAGAGCGCTTAGATCTAGGGATTATTATTTATAGCGGCGGATTACTCGGCAATAAGCTTAATAAATCGCTATATATTAATTAAGTACCTTACGCTATAGGCTTAATATATTAAGGCTTCCTATTATTTCCTATACTATATAATAGCTATAATATTAATTAAAATAATATAACTAAGGTAATACTTCCTAAAAGTAATTAAGTTTATATATTAAAATAAGAGGTTATAAAGCCTATTATTAATACTTATTATAATACTTATTAGCTAATTAATCTCCTATCTTAATAGACTACTATTAAGATATATATAGCTATTATTAAACTTATTTATAGAGTTATATCGTAAGGTATATAATATAAATATAATAAACCTAATAAGCTCGCTTATTAATTTTATCTAGGCGGCTATTATCTAATATATAATAGGTTTATTTTTAGATAATATATAACCTTTAAGAGTAATCTTAATAATATCTCTAAAGATAAAGATATTAATTATACTTTCCTTTAATAATAGGAATAACTTTAATTCTCTAGGGTAGATATTAAGCTTATTTAGATACTTAAGGGAAATAAAAGAAGGTACTTTAAAGGCTTTATAATAAAAGATAAGGCTAAGGAGAAGAATATAAGCGCTAAATAAAAGGGTTAAGTTAAAAATAATCTTAAGAAGGGTTAAGGTATTATTATATTATAGACTTTAGTATTATATATAATTACCGCTAAGGGATTAAAAAATTACTTATATTTCTTTTTCGCTAAAGAAGGTTTTAATAAAATAGAGTTTAAAGTTAATAAGGGTATAATATAGGCCGCCTTTAGGATCTTATATTAAGTAAATATTAATATCTCTATAGCATAAAAAGAGAAGGGCTTATAGTCTAGAGCCGCTAAATATAATAAAAAGAAAGAAAAATAAGGTATAGATATAATATTTATTAATCTAAAAAGTCTTTTTAGTTATATTAATAGTAGTCTTAGCTTATTTCTTAAGATCCTTAATAATTAGGTATTAATTCTCTTATTATTAGCCTATAAACCTATACTTAAGAGTAAGTATCTAAAGAACCTATATAATAAGAAATAAATTTAATAACTAAAGGCGAGATATAATAATACCTTATATATCTTTCGGTTAAATATAGAGTTAATCTTCTTCCCTATCTCCCTCTTATATATTAATTAAAAGTCCTTTTAGTATTAATAAAAAGAGTTAAAAGACTTTATCTTAAATAATCTTCTCCTATTAACCTTAATTTTCTAGGTATATATCTAGGTAAAGAAGGCTTTAGTTATACTAAAGGAGAGCTTCTATATATAAAGCTTAAGGTCTTACTTAATGAACTTATAATAGCTAATATTATTAATTAGATTACTATAAGGGAATTAATTAGACCTTTATATATTCTACCGCTATTTAATTCTATTAAGTTACTTTATTATATTATTAATATAATAAGTTTTATTTATATTATAGTTATTAGGGTCCTCTTATATCTAAAGAAAGAATTCAATAGGTAAATTACTATATCCTAAAGGGCTAGTATTATTAATATTAGAATCTATATCTAAGCTATTAATAGGGTCGGTATCTATAGCTAATAGCTAATCCTTATTATTATTAAATATACTATTATCTAAGTTTAATAGCCCGCTAAAAATACTTCTATCTAGAGAATAGATATCGAAATTAAGGTTAAATACTATATTTAAGGTATTAATAGGGTTAATATTTATATCTAATAGTTAGTCCTTATTAATATTAAAGACGCTATTATTATTATATAGATTAAATAAGTCTAATAATTAATTACGCCGATATATTATTAAAAAGAAGGTAATAGAATAAGGATAAGAGAGAATAAAAGAGGATAAGAGAGGGTAAGGAATCTATCTCGGCTTAAGAGGGGGGCTACCCTCTTTATATCCTTAAGCGCTACTAGAACTATCCTTAGAAGGAGGTCTATAGTAAATAAGGAATATACTAAGAGTAATTAGGCGCTTAAGTATATAGGGCTCTAAGCGATATTAGGCGCTTAATAGAGAGATATGGCAGGTACTTTTAAGCGACTTAGCTAGGGGCTAGTATATATATATAGGGGGTGGCGCTCTTAAAGCAGCGAGGGATTTATTAGTAGATACGCGATAGAGAATAACTATTAGAACTACTAGAAATAGTATCTATAAAGCCGCGATATAATATTAAAGAGTAATAATTTAATTCTTAGGTATTATATTCTATAGGCTAGCCTTTCTATTTTATAAGGTAGTATTTTTTATTATTAATCTCCTTATAATTTATAATTTAGA
>MAEB01002270.1:0-11998 GCA_001680515.1 Fusarium phaseoli | reverse complement strand
TAATATTATTACCTCTTATATTAATACCCCTTAAGCTAAATATATATTCCGCTTTTACTTAATAATTATTTACTTCTATCTAGAGGTATTTTATTTTATTCTCTTATATTTTTATACTTTATAGATAATATTTTTCTAATTTTAATAAAACGCTTAATTACTTTTTAGTTTTTATTAATTTACCTATATATTCTTTTATTTTTTATATACCTTCTTTATAATCTTATAGTATTTCTTAATTATTACTTATATATTTTTAAGTAGTAATTTAATTTTTAAGTATTATATTCTATAGGCTAGCCTTTTTATTTTATAAAATAATATTTTTTATTATTAATCTCCTTATAATTAATAACTTCTTTTACCTCTTATTTATTAAGTTTATCCTTAAGCTTTAATAAAATAATAATATCTTTACCTTATATTCCGCGGTCTTTCTATAATTCTAAGAGTAATATATAGAAAATATTATATATCCTCTTATAGGGTTCTAATAGTTTAATACTATATACCTATTTACTATATTTCTTAAGGATCTTAACCTTAATAAATTAGGGAGCTAACTTATAGTTCTTAAAACGCTAATTCTTTATAGAGATATTAATATATTATCCGCGGGTATATACCTATAGCTTATACTTTATATTATAATATTTAGCCTATAACTTAATTACTTTCCCCTAATATTTATATACCTAGTCTCTAACCTATTATAATATCGTAATATATTCTATAATATTTTATACCTTAATTAGCTTAATAATTAAGATATAGTCTATATATCTTAAGTAATACCTAAAGAATATATATATAGGTAAGACCTTAATAATAAAGTAATAGCTATTATTATAAATAAAAGCTATATTAAATAATTAGATTACCTACCTATATAGCTTAACGTACTTAATAAGCGAGCCGGTCAGACAAGTGAGCCAGCTACCTATACTATGCACTAAAACTCTATATTTTAAACCTTAATAAAAACCGCAATAAAATAGCTAGGGTTAGGGTTAGACCTCTTCTAGGTATTTAACTTATAAATAAACTATATATAATTTATTTAGATTTTTTAAAAAGTTCCTTTATATAGAAATAGCTATTTATACAGTGTGAATAAGACTTTATATTACTTTCTTATAAACGGCTTACCCTAAACGCTATATAAAATTCTTAAAAAATATATATAAGCTTAATAAGCTAACTATTAAGTCTAAGCTATTTTAGGCTTAGTGTGATTTTTTTAGAACTTTTTAGAAGAATTCCCTCTAAGGTGAAATCTCACTATAGGGATTTTTAACTGGCTCACTTGTCTGACCGGCTCGCTTATTAAGTACGTTGGTTTAATTCTTAGTCTCTATAATAATATATAAGACCTTTACTATTTATTATATAAGCTAGTAGTAGTATTATTATAGCTAGCCTCTCATATATAAAAAAATGAAAAATACCTCTAGCTAGTACGAAATTAATAACTTTTATATATAAGAGATATATATAAGCCTGCTATAGTATAAAACTACTATATTAATTATAGGAGTTTTTTATAAAAAATACTTATTTAATTTTATTTATATCATATAATATATTATATTATTATTAAAAGTATAATTAACATTATTAATTATTGCTATTTATCTTATAATTTAATACATATATTAAGTATTTTATATGTAACTAATGTATGTACTATATCAGTTAATAAGTTTAACTAAGTCACGGCCTTATATTATATATATAGCTTTATACTATATAATGTACTTTATAATTATATATATTATATTTAACTATAAATTTAATTAATAATTTAATTAAATATATTAACTGTTTTTATTAAGAAGGTATTAATCTATTTTATTTTTGAATACTAACTTTGTAGCGTTTATAGCTAATCTCTTTAACGAGTCTAAAACTATTGAATTTTTTTATTTTCTTTTTTAGATAAATTTAAGAGGTTATTAATATACGTAAAGGGTATGTACTACCTTAATATTTATTAATACCTCTATTAATAAGAGGTTATAAGTATTATTACTGAAGCTAATTAAAAAATTATACTTTTTATATAAAAAGGCCTATTAAATACCTTTTAAACTAAGTAATTTAAAAGGCATAACTTATTATTAAGCTAAGTTTTAAAATTAAGGGTTTATTATTATAATAAGATATAATTAATAATAAAAAAGAGTGTCTGTTTAAAAGTAATACATATAACCTTCTGGCTACTATCCATATCTATATGATCTAAAACTAATATCTTTCTAAGAGCTTTATTATAACTTATATTATATAGCTTTCAGGAGGCCTTATTAAAGATAATAATAAGGACCGCAATTAAAGTAAGCTTATTATATTAAAAGCTAGTTTTATATAACCTTATCATATTATTATAATTTACTATCTAGAGATTTCTTTATATAGTAATTCATATTATTATTGATTATTTATAATTAAGTTAGTTATTAAATATACTTGGAGGGTAATCTTTTTTATTAATAATACTAGGTAATTAAAAGGCTAGACTAAATAAAGTAGTAATATCCCTTATGGTTTTTATACTTTTTAGTTAATTAAGAGATAAGTTATTTATTTTAAGAGAGGTAATTAATACTTTTAGAGTTTTCTTTTAAATAGAGTCTATTAAAGTAAGTAAACTTATTATTAGTCTTTATTATTATCTATTATAAATAGAGCTTGTGAATTCTAATAGTTATAATATTATTAAACCTATATATACTAAACTAATAAAACTTATTAACTTAAGTAACTAAGATGCCTAGTCTAGGTATAATACATTATTATTTATCTTACTAAGTAATGCTAAATTAATTTAATCTCTTTAAGTTATTATAAAGTTTATAATAATAAAAATCATATCTTATATATCTTTATTTATATAATATATTATAGCTTAGCTTTTTTAACTCACTTATAATACTTTTTTAATATATACTTACTAATTAATAAACTTATATTATTTATATATATTACAATACTAATATTAATTTACTTTTATAAGTATTTATATAATAAAAAAACTGATTACTTTAAAATACCTATATAAAAATTAAAGAAAAAATTTCACTTAGCTAGCTAAGCTTATATATATAAGAGGAACCCTTATAAAAAATATAAACCCTTATAGCCGGCGCCTATAGCTATTTAATAACTGAATTCTATACCTTTTCTACTAATCTATAGTAAAGTTAGTAATTTTAATTATAATCTTAATACTTAGTTTTGATAATGGCTCATATCTTAGAGCCTATAGCTTAATAGCGCGGTATACATTACCTTATAGCTTAATATAACGTATAATTTAATTCCTAGTCTCTATAATAATATATACGACCTTAACCTTTTACACTATAAGTTAATAGCGGCTTTATTATAGCTAGCCTCTTAGATATAAAAAAAGAGAAACATGCCCCTAGCTCAAATTAAACTAGCGACTTCTATATAGAGGTGTATATAGGCCTTCTATAGTAGAGAACTACTATTCTATTGAGAAAGTATTTAGATAATATATATTAATATAAATAATTAAAAAGATTAATAATAATTATAATTTTTATTAAGTCTTTATCTTAATTAAAATAGCTGTAGACTTATTAGTAAGGTAGTAATTTAGTTATTATTTTAATTACTCTTATTTACTTAACTCTCTACTTTAATTAAGCCTTTAAATATTAGGTTTAAGAGCTAGAAATTAAAAGAGAGTCTTATTAGATACGTAAATAGCTTAATTACTAAGAAAGGGTAGCCCTACTTACTAATATATTCTATATAGGGATCTATAGCTTTTTAACTTAGAAAAAGTTAATCTTTTAATTACTTTAAGATTTAAAAAGTAACTAAAAGTAACTTAGGCCGATTATAAGCTGTATAAAGAAACTACTAAGCTAGCCTCTCTTTTCCGTATTAAGAAATAGCTAAAGTATATAAGAAACATACCTTTTTAATATTAGCCTTAAAACTTAATTTTATAGAGCTCTCTAAAGTATAACTAAAGAATTAACTAAGTAAAAAGGTAATTAAATTAAATCCCGACTTATTGATATATAAACATAACTAAGTTATTTTATTACTAAAGATACTTTTTATTTATATGGTAACTTATATTAAGTAGCCCTTTCTATTTATTACTAAAATTATGTATTTTATTCATTTATCTTTTTTTTTTTTTTTTTACTTTTTAGATAATAAGTTAAATCTCTTTACTATAATTATAATCTTAGCTAAGTTAGTTATTAGATATACTTAGAGGGTGCTTTTCTTTATTAGTAGTAGTATTAAGTAAGTAATTAAAAGGCTAGATTAAATACAGTATTCTCTTTAATGTTTTTATACTTTTTATCTGATTAATAAAAAAGCTATTTATTTTGAATACAATTAATAAAATAAGGTAATCAATATCTTTAGATCTATTTACTTAAATAGAGTTTATTAAAGTAAGTAGTACTATTATTAGTCTTACTATTTATTATAAATAGAGTTAATTAATTTTAATACTTATAGCATTATTAAAACTATGTATAATATATTAATAAAACTTATTAACTTAAGTAGTTACAGTACTTAATTTCAGTAAAAGCTATTATTATTTATTTTATTAAGTACGATTAAGTTATTTTAATTCTCTTAAGTTATTATAAAGTTTATAATAATAAAATAATAATAGTATAATTATCTATTACTATTTTAATACCTTTTTATATTATATTTAAAAGCAAGACTGGCTTTTATATATTATGGTTTTTATATTTATTTTTGTCTTACTTAGTTTTCTTCAATAATCCAAAAAAAGTATTTACTTCATAATAAATACTCTTATAAAGAAATTAAAAAAATACCTAGCTTAGCTAGCTTAGTATTATATATAAAAACTCTTTATTAACAAAAACCACACCTAGGTACTTCTAACTAAAAATCTAAAGAAAATACTATATAGGTCTTCCTTAACTTAAAGTGTTAGAAATACTCTTTTTAAGCCTTTAGCTATTTTATAGCGAATTCTATTAACTTTTTAATTTCTTACTTTTAGCGCACAGTATAGGTGCTGCACTCAGTTGACTGTTGCACTCGGGTGACGTATACGTTAAGCTAATATTATTTTAATAATTAATATTAAAATAGGAACCACTTATGCGATTGAGCTATTATAATAACTTAAATTAACTAAACTACTAAAAAAACTAGTCTTATGTAGTTTAAATCTTTTAACTAATATATAGTTAATTAATTAGTTAGGTCTTACTATCTCTTTTTCTTAATAATTGTAAAAGTTATTACTTTATTAAATTTAAGAAATACTATAAAGATAATAACATTATCTAGCTGTATATATTAACTTATTAACCTTATTTACTTCAATTCCTTAATAGTATATATTTTAATATATTTAGAAAGGCTCATAATAAAACATTAAGTATTTAATTAAATACTTTATTATATATATTTCTAAGACTAAGATCTATCTAGCTTTTTATATTATATTTACAGCTATTATAATAAAAAAGAATATTAAGGTATTTTTTAAAGGGGCTAGGCTTATTTTTCCTAACCTAGAAAGTATAATCTTAAAGCTTAATTTATTGCTATAGACTTTAATACTAGCTAAGAAAGAAGCTAGCCTTTTAACCTCTTAGGTCTTAATAACCTTAGAGACTATATTTATGGCCTAATTTGAGTTGCTGAGATGCTTGGTCCGGGTATGGGCCATTATTGTTTGTCTTGTTGGGTAATATTGGGTGACTTCGATCTCTTTTGGTGCTATGAAGATTATTATGACGAAAATATTTATGGCCTAATCTTAATTTATATATTCTAAATGGTAAATAAGAAGGTATTAACGTAACGCTCTAGAATTAGTTCTTAAAATATTAAAGTCTCTTATTAAGAGAATAAAAATAGTTATATATAAGATATCTTTAATAAAAGTAAAGGTTTAAGACCTTAAATAAGTAAATAAGATATTAAGTTAATACTAAAAGGTAAAAAAGGCCGAACTATAGAAAAAGGGGGTTTGAATAATAGAGGAAAGAAGATAAGCAAGTACCTAAATAGATATTAATATATAGGTAATACCTAAATTATTAAGAAGTAATATTTAAGAGAGGTTAATATAACTAGGGGTTTAATATGATGATAGTTATAATAAAACGAATATATTAAGTAGTAATTAAAATATCTAAAAAAGAATATCATATCTAGTGTTAATTAATTACATAATTTATAGTATTTTTATTAGTATTTAAATTAAAAAGGTTAAGATTTTTATAATACTTACTTCTTTATAATACTCGCTATATATATATATTATATAATACTTTTTCATAACGCTAAAAATAGTCTTTTCTATAGCTCTTTAGCTATAAGTTTAAGTATTAAATTAAGACTTTTTTTTAAATTAGCTTTTTTATAAAAACTAAAAAGTATCTTTTATATATTAATAGAGTTATTAGCTCTCGACCTTAGTAGTTATTACTTATATAAATTAACTTATTAAACTTTATTAACCTTGATTAATAAATCAATTTAATAATATTAAGAGGCTATATATATTAGCTTCTTAATATATTATTAGTAAAAACTACTGGCTACTTTATGGCACTTATATAAAGAATACAGAAAACACAAGCTTAGCTAGCTAGGCCTATAAACCTCTTATAAGGTAAAAAACCCTCATAGTTAGGGCCTTATAGGCTAGTTTAATAACTTAATTTTATAGCTTTTTATTAATATAACTTATTATAGCTAGCTAGGTAAAGTTAAATATAGTTTTTCTATTACTTATTTATGTTAATTTTATATTAACTTTTTTTTTAAAATAAAAGTTAAAGAATTATAAAAGTATTAAATCTTTGTTACTTAATTAAAGTAAAATTATAAATAAAAAGTAAGTTTATATAAATATATAAACTTTAACTTACTAAGCTCATAGTAATGACTTAGTTACTAAAACTTTTCTGTATTTTTATAAGTTATATAATTGTATAAAAATCTAGCTAATTGATTATTTATACATTACTTTATAATAGTATCTTCATAAATAGCTCATCTTTAAATTGAATAAAAAGTATAAAAAGCTTAAAGAGAGCTATTACTTCTTTATTTTATTATTATTACTTATTTACTTAAAAGAAAAGTTAAAAAAGTTAATATTACTTAATACTTTAAATAATAACGGCCTATACCTACATTAAATATCTTAATAAAATTGTGCTATAAGTTTTGTTATTATATTATATATAGCCTTAATAAGTTATTCTTCTTATTATCCATTATTGAATTTATAATTAATATTATTAATTATTGCTATTTATACTACAATTTAATAGATATATTTGTTATCTTATATTTAACTAAGGTACGTAATATATAAGTTAATAACTCACGCTAAGTTATGACCTAGCGTTATATATATTATATATATATCATATAATATACTTTATTACTAGCTATATATGATATATATTTACCTATAAATTTAACTAATAATTTAATTAAATATATTAACTCTCTTTACTAAAGAGTTATCTAATTCTAGGTATTCATTTACTTAATCTTAAGTACTAACCTTATAGTCCTTATAGCTAATCCCTCTAAGAACTTTAAAACTATTTAATTCTTTTACTTTTTTTTAAATTATTATAAAATTTAAGCTTAAGCTTATTAATATACTTAGGGACTATATATTATATTAAGATTCCTTAACAGCTTTATTAACTAGAGGTTATAGATATTAAGATTTGAAGTTATTAAAAAATTAACCTCTTTATGAAAAAAAGGCCTCTATAAGACCTTTGAAACTAAGTAATTTAAAAAGGATAGCTTATTATTAAGTTAAGAGATAAGTCATTTATTTTAAATAAACTTAATTAAAAGAATTAGCTAATATCTTTCGCTCTTTTCTTTTTTTAAATAAAGTTTATTCTATCCTTAATATCAAAGTTAATATTATTAGCTATTGCTTTTTATATTACGATTTAACCCATGTATTAATTATTATATATTAAAGCGAGGTATATAATAAGAGACTTAATAAGGTCTCGCTAAGTCATACTCCCGTGGTAAACATATCTTTTTATACCTTATAATACACTATATCACGGGCTATATATATTATATATTTTCAACTATAAATTTAACTAGTAATTTAATTAAATATATTAACTTTATTTACGTATAAGTTATCTAACTTTAGTCACCTATCTAAACCCTAAATACTAACCCTATTTTTGGTCCCTCTAAGTATTATACTAGTTATTTTTAGTGCGCTTATTACTAGCTACTATAGCTATTATAGCTATATACTCCTATAAGATTCGCTAATAGCTTTATTCACTATAAGTTATAGATGCCGCTATTTAAAGTATAAAGGTATCCTCTTTAATAAAATAAGGCTTATTATTTTAGATCTTTATTCCTAGCATATATAGTAGAAATACCTCCTTAATAAGCTAGTTTTTAAGATTTAAGTCTTTAATGAACTTAACACCTAAGGGTTTATAAAATCTTATAATTAAAGATAATTAATATAACTTTCTATATCTTATATCTATATATAATATGAAGAAGTAAGAACCTTAGAGTTAGGTAATAAGTTATCTTATATAACTTATCTTAGGCTTTAAATGAGGTACTAGTAACTATTATAGCTAGGTCTTCTTTTTTATATTAGAAGCTATTTTTATAGCCTATAGCTATCTTACTAGTATTAGTAAGCTAGAGGTTATAGTAAAAAAGAGTTACTATAGTTACTTTTATTATTTTTATTTTTATTAGAATTAGCGACTTAAACAAGGTAACTGTATTTATTATCAATATTTAGTAATTAGAAGATGAGATTAAATAAAGTAGTAATTTTCCTTGGGGCTTTTATGCTCTTTATCTTATTAAGAGATAAGCTATCTATTTTAAATAGAGTTAATTAAAGGAGATAGCTACTGCCTTTAGCTCTTCTTTTTAAATCGAGTTTACTAAGGTAAGTAGCCTCATTATTAAACTATCTCGCTATTTATTATAAATAGAGTTAAATAACTTCAATGCTCATTGTATTATTAAAGCTATATGTAATATAGTAATAAAATCAATAACATATTTATATTAAGGCATTTAGTCTAGGCATAGGCCTTTATTATTTATACTATTACGAAATATTAAGTTCTTTTAATTTGTTTTTAGGTATTATAAAGTAATATTAATAAAATAATGTTTATTAAAACATGTAGCCTTACTTTTGGTCCCGCTATTTATTATAAATAAAGTTAGTTAACTCTAATAACTAGAGTATTATTAAAGCTATATATAATATCGTAATAAAACTTATTAAGTAATTAAGATGCCTAGCCTTGGTATAAGCTATTATTATTTATCTTATCAAGTAATATTAAGTTGTTTTAATCTCTTTAAGTTATTATAAAGTTTATAATTGAAAAATATTTTATATCCTTTAATAGCCTCTTTTTAGGATCTTAATAAGTATTATAACTAAGAAGGGCCCTTTATATTAAATGCCTTACTTATATTATAAGCTTTTATTATACTACTATAATCTATTATCTAGAGGTCTTTTTTAATATTAATTAATATTATTACTAGTTATGTATAATTAAGTTAGTTATTAGATATACTTCAAGGATAATCTTTTTTATTAGTAATATTAAATAATACGAAGACTAGATTAAATACAGTAATAATTCCCCCTAAGGTTTTTATATTTCTATTCTAATTAAGAGATAAGTTACTTATTTTAAATAGAGTTAGTTAAGAGAGGTAGCTACTATCTTTAGCTCTTTTTTTTTAAAATAGAATTTATTAAAGTAAGAAACCTTAGTATTAGTCTTATTATTTATTATAAATAGAGTTGGTTATTTCTTATAATTATAGTATAATTAAAGCTATATATAATATAATAATAAAACCTATTAACTTAAGTAGTTAAGACGCCTAGTCTAGGTATAAGCTATTATTATTTATCTTATTAGCTAATATTAGGTTATTTTAATCCCCTTAGGTTATTATAAAGTTTATAATAATAAAATAATTCTTATTATATTTAATTAATAAACTTTATACAGGTATATTCATTATTATATTATATTATAATACTTTGCTTAGAGTTAAATCAAAGTCTTTTTTTATTGAACCTTAAGCTATAGTATCTCTCTAATTAATTAGAAGTGACTTATATTTTATTAAATAAATGAAGCTTTTTAAAATTCAGATATTTTGTATTATTGAACTTAATTTTCAAATTATGACATAGATATCTTAATAATTTTGTATTAATTCTATGTAGAAAGGATCTCTTATAAACTGTATCATAATATTTTTTAAGCTATTTACTTGTAGGTATTTGTTTGATCTATTTAATATTATATTCAATGTATAAAATAACTTTATAACATATATAAGTATTTATTAACTTTATTAATGATATTATAACGTTATCTGTTTTAGTCTTATTAATGAAAATATAGTTAATATTTATTTTTATTTCATTTCTTTGACATTTTAAATAAAAAATCATAATCTTATATTATATTTTAAGTCTTTATTTATTAAAAAATATATCGTAGCATAGATAGAAGCTATTTGGATATTACTATAATAGAGTTATAAATTAAATTAATATAATTAACCTAGATGCATAGCGAGTGCACCGCCTATACTGTAAATTTATAAAACTAGTTATAAAATAGCTAAAAGTCTCAAACTATTTTTAGCTCTTTAACCTCAAAGAAAACTATATATCATTTTTTCTAGATTTTTAAAAAATTTCCTTTATAGAGAAATAGCTATTTATACAGTGCGGATAGTATTTTTCTTTATTAGTAAGCTAATAAATTTTTAAAAAACCCTTTAAAAAATTATATATAGGATATTCTTATTTAATAAGGCTTTTTTAAGATTTATAGCTATTTTAAGCTTAGGTAAAATTTTCTAGACTTTTTTAGAGTATTTTTAAAATAAGGTATAAATACTTAGAAATTTCAAATTGGTGCACTTGCTTGTCCGGTGCACTTGCTATACAAGTACGTTACCATGAATTAAATATAATATTTTATAACTATAATTATTGTAAATGTAAATTAATCTTACTTGTTAACTAGATTTTCATTTAATAATTAATATATATAATAAGTGAATATAACAAATGAATAAGTATAATAAGCAGTTAAATATAATAAATTCGTAGCTAGTAAAATAAAAATTATAATAAACATAATATAAATTATTTAATTAAGTAAAATTATTCATTATATTGTGGCTTAAATACATAAATTACCATTTAATATATGCTTATAATATAAGTAGTCATATTATTATGTCATAATTTTAAACCCTTAGTTATATTAACCTCTTTGAATTATTACTTTTTAACAGTTTTATTATTATATATATATTTATATCTATCTAATATATTCCTTATTTGTTTTATTATTATTATTTCTTTTATCATCAGGTCTTTTTTACTTTTTAGTACTAACCTAAGATTTTATTTGTATATTAAAAGTCTTAATTTTTAGATTTTAATAAGGGTATTCTCATACATTATTGCTTTAATTTTCTTAAAAAATAACTTCGTAATCCTTAACAGTATTTCTAGAGAGGTATTTCAATACTATTAAATTATCTCTCAAGGCATTTAAATTAAAATCTAGCCTTAAGTAATAATTCAGGTTTTTAGAACCTAAAAGGTTAATAAGTTAGTTATTCTTTTCATTAATATTAAAATCTATAGGTATATATTACGCTTTAAGACTATATCTTTTAAATTAAAAAAGATAGGCCTAGTTTCTTTCAAGATTATTTGAATATTTCTTTTTACCATAATAATTTAAAATGTAATAGAAAAATGTAAACAAAACTCAATTTTTAAAATACAAAGTATAAAGTATTTAATTGAATAGTTATCATTAATCTTATTACTCTTATATATATTATTTAATTAAATATAATATTTCATTATTATATTTATTACAAATATATATTA
>MAEB01002267.1:0-12700 GCA_001680515.1 Fusarium phaseoli | reverse complement strand
ATAATTAAATATAAGGAGGCTAAGGATATTTAAAAGGCTATTAATTCTATAATATTAATATATATAATATATAAGGAATTAACTAAAGAGTTTAAAGAGAGATAATATAGATATTTTAAATTTAGTAGCTTAATAATAAATAAGATAATCTTAATAGGTAAATTTCCTATAGATATAAGAGGAAGGAGGATATAAAGTAAGTAAGTAAGAGGTCCTCTTATATATAGGCTATAAATATAATAGATTATATTATCTAACTACTTAAAGGTATAATATTACTTTATTCTTCTCTAAGCTATCCTAATTAATTTTATATCCTTCTTAAATAAACCTTATACTCTATAATATATCTATAGCTTCTTAAAAAGCTATACCTACTTAATATAGAAACTTTAAGAACTTATTATTAAATAAGATATTAAGAATATCTAATTTATCTTCTTTAAGGGCTAGCTAGTCTATAGGATTTATATAAAAGCGATATATATAGTTAATAATAAAGGGTAATAACCCTTTATTACTATAATATATTACTCTCTATTACTTACCTTTTTAGATATAATAATTATAATTATCCTTTTTCTACCTTATTTACTTAAGGATATCCTTAATATAAAAAGAGTTAGCCTATATCTAACCTTACTTATAGGCTTCTATCTCCTTAAAGAGGAAAACTTAGTTTTAGCGCGTGAGATATTAATAAAGGGTTTTTATAAAAGAGAATCTTTCTATTTATATAGCTCGCTATTAAATATAAGAGATAGAATCCTCCTTAAGCTAAAAGTTAAATTTTAGGAGATTATCCTTATTACTATTTTAAGATTAAATTATATAATAAAAGTCTTAAATAATAAGCTAGCTTATTATAATATAAGTAAGTCTAAAGACCTATTTATTAGGTAATTAATCGATATTAAATATAAAAATAATAATAAGTAAGCTATCTATCTTAAAACTCTCTATAAGCTCCTATATACCCTTAAGTATTAATAAAAGCTCTTTATTATTAATTTATCCTCATTTTAGCTACTTCTAGGGGGGTATAATATTAAGCTAACTCTAGTTTTTAATGCTTTTTACTTTTAATTTCCCCCTTATCGCTATTATTTTTAATACCGCGGCTATTAATAATACTCTCCTTTTTAAGGGGATATAGAGGATAATATTATTTAATAGGCCGTAATCTCTATATTAATATAATAATAGAGATTTAAGGCGATCTCTAGATAATATAAAATTAATAGATATAGCGATATAAAAGCCTATATTAATAATATAATAATACTAACTATATTAAAAGAGGATAAATACTTTAGGTCTATTAATCTTAATAATAAAGTTAATATCTTCTCTTTTAAGCCTTAAAGGTAATATTAATAAAGAAAGATAGCTAATATATTAGCTATATTTATTATAGCGCTAATTCTTAGCGATAAAGGCCTTAAACTTCTTTTTATAATATATTATAATTAAGATCTAGAGCTTAACTCCTTTTAATATTAAGTTAATAGAATATAGGCCTAAAGGTAGGCCGCCCTTAAGGTAATTATAATCCTTAATATAGAATTAATTTATAGATTTATCTTTATTAATATATTAATAGGGATAATATAAATTAAAGAGTTTTAGGTTTTTTAATATCGCTAGTCTTAGATTTATTTAATTATTATATAAGATATCTAAATAATTGCTAAAATATAAAATAATTTCTTCTAAAGGATTATTAAAGAAATTATTAAGCTATTTCCTAGCTTCTTTATTAATTAATATTATTACCTCCTCTAAGAAATCTAGCTATATAGGGTAATACTTTTTATGCGGTAGGTAAGTATATATATAACCCTTATTTTTTAGGCTAAGACTTAAGGTAATTACGGTAAAAGAATACTTAATATTATTTATATCTAATTTAGCCTTAATTAAGTCTAGATTAATAGAAGTCTTAAGAATTATAATCTTATTAATAAAACTATCTTTAGTAATAATACCCTTAAGAGCCTTAATTAGCTTTTTACTTATTTTAGCTTTTAATAGAGAGAACTTTACCGGCGAATCTAATACTAAAGTATTAAGCGATATAAGGGGTATATCTAGGGTATCAGCATAAGGTATATCTAGGGTAGTATAGGGTATATCCAGGGTAGTATAGGGTATATCTAGGGTAGCATAAGGTATATCCGAGGTAGCGGCATAGGGCGTATCCGGGGTAGCATAGGGTGTGTTAGGGGCAGCGTAGGGTGTATCCGGGGCAGCGGCATAGGGCATATCCGGGGCAGTATAGGTTATATTCTCGATTATACCGTTGCCTTAAGAGTTCGGCGTAATTAGGGGCTATATAGGTTATTCTTTAGGCGTAGGGCTATTAGTCGGAGATTATAAGCGGACTATATTATCTTCCCTTATGAGGTTTTTACTTATAGATTAAGTTTATTAGTTATTAAGAAGCTACGCTATTAAGGCTATAGAATCACTAGGTATATCTTATCTAGCTAGGCTATAGATTAATTATGCCGGCTAGTTATTAATAGTAGCGGACTTAATAGTACCTTTATCTTAAGCTATAATAGCCCTATAATCGATTATAATTATATCTCTATCCTTTAAGATATTATTTTTATTATTAAGTATAGACTATTTAGATATAGATCTTTAGTATAGTTAGGAAGCGCTAACTATAGGAATCTTAAGGTATCTAAGGTAATTTAGTATTAATATATCTTTATTAAAGCTATCGCTAGATAGATTAGTATTCTATTTTATTATATCGCTACTTTAAGAGCGTATAGGCCTATTAGCTAGATAAGTATTAATACTTAGCTATAAGTCGATTATATAGGTATCTAGCTTATCTAGATCTAGCGCTAGCTAGATATTATTATTCTCCTCTAGCTAACCTACCTCTATAGACTTATTTATAGGTATATTTATATCATTATTCTCTTATTCGCGGTTTTATTTACTTAATATAATTATATATTAATCCCTACCGCTACTCTTAGGTTAATCTACCCTTAAGGCGAGGTATTAATTATTAATAGCTTACTTAAGTATAGATCTATAATATAGCGGGGAAGTATTAACTATAGGATCCTCTATCTCCTCTTAGATAGAGGTATTATAGTCTTTACCTAATAGATTATAATCTATTATATTCTCGCTATAAGCTATATTATAGTCTCTAGAATTATTATTACTTATAGGCTATAGGTTAATAATTAAGCTAGTGATTAAGCTAATAATTAAGCTAGCGTCTAGGTTAATATCTTATTTATTAGCCGAGCGGTAAGTAAGCTATAGTATTAAGTCGGATAGAATAGCCCGCTTATTAAGGGAAGAGGAGGATTTCTCGATATCTTTTCTCTCCCTAATTTATATAGTAATAGATAGCTATATTAAATTATATAATATATCGCCTTTAGAGAGCTTAAGGCTACCGCCTGCCTTAATAATATAGCCTAGGGGTTAGCTTTATTGCATTTCTTACTCTAGATCGCTTTATTCTCGACTTAAGGTATTATATATAATTAGATTATTATATTTATTATAAGGTAACTCTCGTAATACTTATAATAAAGTAATAATAAGGCGATCTATAATACCTTTAAATATAGCTATACTTTCCTTAATATTATTTATAATAGATTTTATATTATTAAATAATAATAATAATAATTTATTATTACCTTTTCTTTAAGCTTTATTATAAGTCTTTAATATTAGCTTACCTTTATATAGCTAAATAAGTATCTCGATAGAAATAAATAATTATTATAATTTATTAATTTTAGAAATAATAATCTTCTCTATTTAATATATTTTATTAAGTAGCGCGATATAATTTAATATTTAGGCGCTAGGCTTAATTATATTAGCGGTTATATTAATAAAATATATAAAGTAGCTTATAGAAAATAATAAGTAAATAAGGCGCGGCTTAAGGGTAGGGGCGATTATTTACTTAAGTATATTAAACCTCTATAATTTATCTAAAGGTACCTTAATCTCTTAACTTAAGTACCCCGCGATATTTATTAATAGGCCTTACTCTATCGATAGATAAATATAAAATATTACTTTTATTAATATTTACCTTAATATTTTTATAAGAGTTCCTTTAACTCCTATATTATTATATCTTAATATTATCTCCTCTCTTCTACCTCTCTTATTATTATTTACTCCTCTTTCTACTAGCTATTTAGCTCCTTTATTAACCCCCGCACTTTCGTAATACTTTTTCTAATATTTTACTTAAAAAAGTCCTTAAGGTATTATTATTTTTTTTTTTTATCCCTTATTAGACGCTATATAGTCTTTACTCCCTCTCTAGCCTCTCTTTAGTATTCCTTTATACCTTCTTTTATTTTATCTATCTCTTTAAATATATCTAAAATACCTACTTTAATTATTATTATTATATTTTCTTATATTATAGATTTAGATATACCTTATTGCTTTTTAATTATCGGTCTCTTATATCGCCCTATAAGTTCTAATAGTTAGTGCTTTTATTTTCCCCCCTTAAGGTAGCCTAATAGTTAATTTATACCGTAAATATTATTATTATTATTATCTTTATCTTACTTACCTTTATTATCTCTATCGCCGCCTTTAAGACTAATAGCTATCGCTATAATTTCACTAGGAGTAAAACCTATAGATAAAATATGGTTATTATCCTCGCTATCCTTATTACTATCCTTAAGTAGGTTAGGGATATTATCGAGGCGAGCTAGCCCGCTATAAATATCCTCAGCGGCTTACTCTAATAATATATAGGTATACTCTTTTACGAGAGTTACTATAGATTCTTAGGTTATTTTAGATTCTTATTACTCTTAGATTTTCTATTTTTTACCTCTATATTATTCTATAAGTTACTTTAATTAGTATTTTTATCCTTCTTTATTATTAAGGGGGTCTAATTATTAATAGCCGCTATCCCTTTATAGGTTAGTATTAAGATAGATAGGTTATCGATAGAAGGTATTTAGGAAATTATTTACCGCTATTAAGGAGCTATAGATTAATAAAGACTCTTCCTAGGGCATAATTATTTCTAATAAGTCGAGGGCATTATTAAGGTAAATTAACCTATAGGAAACTCCTATAATAGCTTATTAATATTAATATAGTTAAAGCCTTAATTCCGCCCCTAATAATATTTAGCTCTTTAATTTAAGCCTAAAATCCTAGCTCTAGCCGCTATCTTTAACCTTAGGAGTTATTATTATTTTAGATATTTACTTTTAGGTTCTCTACCTTTTATATCCCTTATTATATTATTATAGTCTTTATTTCCTAGTAATACCTAATTACTAATAAATACTATAAATTAGAATTTTATTATTAAATATAGGAAGTAAATAATAGCTATCGTTATTATTATCGCCGCTATTACCGTTATTATTATAATTATTATTATAATTATCGCTATTATTATAGTTATTATCTTCCTCGCTATTATCCTTAGGTTACTAAAGTTAGATATTTAAAGAGTTTTTAAAGGCGCTATTTAATATATAGATAATTAAACTTTCCTATATATCGCTTATTAATATAATTTCGCCTTAATAAAAGGCCTCTTATATCTCGAGAGTTAATATTAATTAATATATATTATTTAGCTAGAAAGATATAGGCGAAGACTCTTATATAGGCGCCGCCGACCTATAGGATAAGCTTACTTTAAGACGAGCTAACCTATAAAGAATAATCGCGGTAGCTTATTATAGTTATTATATTATAGGGTAAATTAACTAAGATAAGAGAGGGCCGCTAGGCGGTAGACCTAAGTCTTCTTCTTAAGCCCTTAAGGATTAAGGAAATACCTATATATTAATAAAAGCTAAGTAATCCCCCTTACTATCTACCTTATCTTTATAGCCGCCTCTAGGACTAAGCGCTATTATTATATTTTTATTAAAAATAATATCTTTAGACTTAAGATTAAATATATACTTCCTTTAAGATATTAATTAATATAATACTTAATTATTACGAATAACTTACTATAGGCCCTAAAGGGTATTATTACTAAATCTAGCTATACTATACCTATAAATATTCTTACCTTTAAGATTATTAGGCATGCGGTCTAAGTTAAATTACTAGCACTTTAAATAATAATTATTAAATATTTACTGACCCTTAAGCGCTTTATTATATATATACTATAGTTATACCTTAGCTAAATAAACCTAAATATATTCTTATAGGTTATAGGCGGTTTTAAAGGACCTCCTATATTAGGGATACCTATACTTATAATCGCTAAACCCCCTTCTACTTTTCTTAATCCCTATATATTTCCTTTAAAGTATTAATATAATATACTATAATCGCATAAATAACTCACTATAGATTAAGTAAATTTTTAAAAGCTTCTCTTTTACCTTTAATAATATACCTATATATATCCTTACCTTTTAGATTACTAGGCATATAACTTTAGTTAAGTTAATAGCACCTATAAGTTTTAATATAAGTAGAGAGTATATTAAAGCTAGTGAATTATAAACTATATATATATATAAGCTATTCCTTAAAAGAATAAATAAATATATATCTTTATAGATAATATTTATTAATAATTAATAAGAAATAAAGGCTATAAAAGTAAGCACCCTATCGGCATATATATTTCTAGATAGATTAATAAGTAATATATCTTAAGCTATATTAAGGATAAATAAAGCATTTAGGTAATAGCTAAAGATATATATATTCCCTCCTAAGAGTTAATATAGTATTTTACTATAATTTCTTGCTACTTACCTTAGTTTCTCTCTAGAGTTAAAACGCAGCTAGGTATACTAAGGGTTATTATACCTATAGGCGCCCTATTTATTAAAATAGAATCTCTTTATATAATATCTAAGAGCATTAGGTATCCTAAATATAGCTTTATACCTTCTATAGTAAAACCGGTCTAGGGCGGGAGTATTATCCACGCTATAAGTATTTTCGATAGCTTACTAAAAATAATATAATTAAACCGAATTATAGTCATCGCCATCACTACCCTTACTTCTAGGCTAGTTATATAGCCTAGGGCATTAATAATATCTATAAGAATAGGTTTTAAGGTTAACCTAATGCCTATAATTAGGATATTTACCTATATATACCTATATATAACTCCTTTATAAAGTAAGTTTAATACTTAACCTAGACTAAGTAACTCACTATAGCTTATAGAGATACGCGAATATAAGGCTATAGGGGCACCTATATATACCCGCTATTTTATTTCTATCCTAATAATTAATTAAGTCACTTAATATATAACTTAAGTTAATAGATAGATAGCCTTTATCTTATTAATAGTATTTTAATTTTAAGGCGCTATAATACTCTCTATAATACTATAGTCTTATTTTAGAGGAATAAACCTATATATATATTTCTAGTTATAAGGGGAAGTTAAATATTTCCTTATAGTAATTATAGAAAAAATAAATAAGGGATTATCTATCTAAGGCTATTATAATAAGTATTATATTAGTAATAGGACTTAGCGCTAAGAATATAGGTTTATATTATCTATAGATCTATTTCGGGGGATACTTATATTTTTATAGGATTTATTACGGCGGGCCTCAGTAATAAGGGCGGATCTAGGACCTAATATAATAATCTATAGGACTATTTAGCTAATAGAGCCTATATTAACTTTCTTTAGCGCGGAACTAAAGGTCTACTATATATAGGCCTAGGTATCAATTAAGATAATATTAAGACTCTACCGACTTAGCGTATAAGATAGTATATAATTTACCCCCTAGGGCTTTAATATCTTCTCCTTCTGCGGATAATCTACTATATACTTTTATAATTACTTTCTTAACTTATAGGGCCTATTTATTAATACTATAAATAAAGGTAACTTATTTAAAAGGGATTAATATCTAATTATTAAAGATAGCCCTTAGATTAATACATCTTATAGATATCTTTATAGAGGGGAGAGGTAATTATTTTATAGACCGGCGAGCCTAGTCTCTATATTTAATATAATTATTACCGATATCTAATACCCTTATTCCGAATATAGAACTAATTTAGCTATAGCTATATTAATATACTAAAGTTTTATAAGCTAATCTAAGACCTATACCTTTAGAGAAGGCCTCTCTTATTTTATTATAATTAACTTAATTAAGTAATAGCCTTTACCTTTGCCCTTACCTTTATCTAAATAGGCTAATTCTATATCTATATTTATCTCCTAATTATAACTATTATTTATAATTAGACGGCTTAATAGATATTAATAACCTTAAGATAAGATAATAGCCTTAATTTTAGGTATAAAGAGCTTATTATTATTTTTATCTTCTTTACTACCTAATTAAAATATAATACTAATATTATTTTATCGGCTCGCGATTATAGGTAATATATCTATATTACTTTTAGACCCTTTATTAATAGATTCCCTTTAACCTTTATTATAGCTATCTTTATAACTTATATTAATAAGGCTAGGTAAGGATAATAGAGATATATTATCTAAGTTTAAATATTAGAGATATTATATATAAAAAGAATTAATTTATTATTATAGCTTATAGTCTAAAGTAAAGGCCTAAAAGAAGCTATTAATAATAACTAATAGAGGGTAATAAAAGGTTATTTTATAGATACTAGGTATAAGGTTTTAACCGCCAGATATAGTTTCTATAGAGATATTATATTACCTTTAACTTTCTATCTCGATAAGGCTAGGTTTCCGACTAAGGGATAGCTACTCTAGCAGTAAGATCGGCCTCGCTAAGCTATTAAAGGAAAGACCCTATTAATAATAAATACGGTAATATATATCCTAATAGTAGGTCTAGGTCTAGGTTACTAACCGTTATTTAAGGAATAAAGAGGGTCCTAACCGATAGATATAGCTACTTATAGAGTAGCTTACTTACTCCTATATATCTAATACGATAACTTAGCTCACTATAGCGATTAAGGGTATAGATTAGTCTTACTAAGAGGGTATAGGAGCTAATAATATATAGGCGATAGGTATAAAGGGGTATATTAACCGGTCTATTATATCCCGAGCCTTATCCTTAAGTTATTAAGTAACCTCTACCCTAGGGACTTATTTTTACTAGGTCTAGAGTATTAATCGGTAGCGGAATAATAATTAGCTAAGATAGAGATAGATTACTTTATTAATAATAAATAGCTCTATTATATATATAGATTATCCCCTAATTTAATTGGTTTTCTTTCTCTATCTATATATATTTATATTTAAATTTATCCTATATTACCTTTAAGTATTAATATAAGTTCTTTTATTACTTTAAAACTTAGAAACTTTAGCTAAGGTAGGCATTAGGCCTATATTAATAATATTAAAGCTTATATTAATAATTCTCTTCCCTCTCCTTATATCGATAATAATTCCGCCCTTTAAATAAACCTTATGCCTATTTATACTTACTTACTTAAGATAACCTTTACTCTTCTATAGAAGTTTATGCCGATAATCCTCTATATCCTTATATTAATAACCTACTCCCTTTAACTAAATCTCTATACCCTCCTACCTATAATAACTCCTATTTATAATAACCCCTTCTCTCTTACTAAAGCTTATATTAATTATTAGGGCTTATATAAGGATAATTAAGGCTTTATAGATATCCTACTTTTATTAGCTAGTCTCTATAAAGCTACCTTCTCTAAGGTATATCTTCTAGATCTTATTTATAAAGCTAATAAATAACCGCCCTCTATACTTACTTAATACCTTTACTTAAAACTCTTAAAATATCTTAATAACCTACTCTTATTCTAATTATATATAAATAATATTAAGGCTTTTTAAAGATATATTAATATAATCTTTAATAATTATAAATTATGATTATCTATCCTTTTATATTAAGGGTTAAAGTTTATAGGTAAAGCTATTAATATTCTATAACTTTTAAATAATATTAAAGTTAATTTAGGATAGGTTAATTAATATTATATTACTACTATATAGTTTACCCTTATTATTAGCTTCTTATTTAGCGAGAATATAGAATTTATTATATCTAGTATTTCTTTAGAGGAAATACTTAAGTTAATAACGATCTTAGCCTACCGTCGCGCTAATAAGGCCTAAATATCTCTTATTTATCTTAATTTAGCCTTAGATATAAAGACGAAAGGGATACTTTAATAGGCTTCTCTTATTTCTATTAATTTCTTATTAATTACCTATTAAAATAGATATATACTATCTATATACCTTTTTCTAGCTCTCTTACTTTATATACTTTTATATTATTCGCTATATATATTACGTAATAATGACCCTTATAACTATATTAATATTATAGAGATTCTCTATATAGTATAAATCCCTTATAGTTATAATATTAGCTTTTAGCTTTACTTAAATATATACGCTAATATATCTAGATATTTACCTAATTTACGCCCTATAATTATTATTATTATATTTTCTTTTACTCCTTTATTATATTAATCTTATTATATTTTACTATTAATTAATTATTATCTTAAGGTTATAAGAAATAAGGGGTTTTATTATTAATATTTTTAATATATTCCCCCTAAGGACTTTTACTTTACTATAGGGCGTAGAGATCTATATTAGATCTTCTTTTTCTAGGTTAAGCCTCTTTAAGGCTAAAAAGCTAAAGGTAGGTATTATTATTACTTATTTTAAATTAAAGTAAGGTTCGTGACTTAATTAAGGCGAGGGACCTAAATAGCATTAATATAGTAAGGTATAATAATAAAATAATATATAAGTAAATATATAATAAGTATAAAGAGAAGGTTAATATATATTTATAGATATCTTAGGTATATTAGTCTCTATCTCTAGCTAATAATAAGATAGCCACTCCTTAATTATTATTTCTAATTTATAGTAGGTTTTCTTAATTAATATGCCCCTTTATATAATAAGCCTCGGTATAGGTATCTCTAGGAGCTTAATTCTTCCGTAAGAAATATTAAGAAGAAACCTATTAACCTTATATATTAATATGCCTATATTATTTAGCTAAAGGTTATTTAAATTAATTATTATATCTAAGTAATAACCCCCCTTTTCTTTTTATAAAGGTATAAAAAAAAAATAATATATATATATATTCCGAGTATTAGTAAATAAAGTTATTTACTTATTAAGTAAAAGACCCTAAGTATCTATATAATATTTATCTCTAGAAATTAATAGCGGGATATTATAAATATCCTATCTTATGCCTAAATAATATAGGCTAGGTAAGGAAATAAAATTAATTTCGCTTATAGCTAGCTTATAGTTAGTAATATTTATATATAAGTATTAGCTATATATTACGGCTATATCTTTCTTCTCCTATAGCTATTTAATCCTAGTGTCTTTCCCTATATTAGATCCTATACTAGATAAAGAGGAAACTTAAGCTATTAGCTAGGGTAACTAGTAGTAATATAGATAAGGTAATAATAATAAAGGGGGGTAATAATAATATTCTCTCTAACTTAATTTAGGCCTTAATAGGGGCTTTAGAACGCTAGTTATATTATATATGCCGTAGCCTATAGAGTAAAGGCGGTAAAAGAGAGTTATAAGGAGTAAGGCTTAGGCGAACTAGGTTAGTATATATATTATTACCTTATAGGCTTATACTTTTATTTAAGTATTAATATACCCTATATAGTTAAGGATAGTAAGCTAAGGTCTTATTATATAGTCGTAATCACTATTAACCCTATATTATATTGAGTATTAGCTATAGATCGGATACTCCCCTCCCTATATTTATATTAAAGCTACTTCCCTCCCTTAATATATTAGCGTAATTAACTTATATTTTAGTTTAGAGGGCCTATTTTAGCGATAGGGTAGGGCTAGCCTTATCTAGATTATATTTTAGTAATCTTTTTTATTTTAGATAGAGGTATTTTCTATTTATTTCTCTTACCTAATAGCCTTAAATTTTAAGACCTTATAAAGATAAGCGGAATATAATTAGGTTAAGGTAGCCTATTAGCTAGTTCCTTTAGCTAATTCCGGCTTATAGCCCTTAAGAAGCCTCTATATAATTATTAAGCTACCTAGAATAATCTAGCCTAGAGTATATTAAGAATAGAGGCTAATTAAGAAGCTAGGAGGTATTAATATAGCTTTAATTCCCCGGAATATATCCTCGGTACCTTAAGTTAGCTCTTAGACCTAAAAGAAAAGAGTGACCTTTAAATAATTATCTTTTTAATATATTATAAGGTTAACTTATATTATATTAGGATAAAGCCTTACTCTATTATATAGGGGTTCTTTAATAATAATAAACTTACTAAGGTTATAATAGAGACCTACCTAAAGATAGTTATAAATTTTATTAAATTATTTAATAAAATATACTTAAGTAGCCTTTAATATTATGCCTTTAAGTTACCTCTTTATAATAAGAGAAATAAAGGTATATAAATACCTATATTAATATATAATAATATTAAGTAAGGTAGTATACCTCTATTAATATATTAAATAATTAAATATATTTAAGTCCTACTTCTATGCCCCTATATCTAGCCTTAAAATATAAAGATCTATATTTCTTTATATTTAATTCCTAGTTAGCTTATAGCTCCCGGATAAATATAACCTTATCTATATAGCCTTATAGACTTAATTATTTCCTAAATAAGAATTTAATTATTTTCTCTTAGCTTTTTA
>MAEB01002214.1:0-10423 GCA_001680515.1 Fusarium phaseoli | reverse complement strand
CTAATATAATATAAGATATAAAATTAATATAAGGGAAAAAAGAAATTATAATAAAAAAATATCTATTAATTTAGTTTTAATATTTATAATATAATTTATAAGTAAGTAAGTTAGATAAATAAGTTAATCTATTATATATTAAAAAGTAGCTTAGCTAGTAATCCTAGATAGATAAATCTACTCTTAATAATAATCTTTAAACCTAGGTTATAAATTAAAATTAGGATCCTTAATTAATTTAACTCTTAAGTTTTAGCACCTAACCTAAGAGCTATTTATTTAGTCTATAACTTACTATAGTTTCGCTATCTAAGGATATAATTCCTAGAGGTATAGGGTAGCTATAATATACCGCATTAAGTAGTCATAACCTCGATCTATTGAGGTTATAGGTAACCTTTTAGCTAAGTGGCTAATTAGCCTTACTACCCTATAGCCACTACCTAGCTACCGTATAGTAGATACCTCGTTATAAACCCTCTTTAGTACCCGCTACTCTCTTAACTTTCTATATTAACCGAAAATTTAATATTTTACTTTAGGCTTAAGGTTATAAGTGAAAACCCCCTTTAGTCTCTTTTCGCTAATACTTCCTAGGCTAGCTAAAACTAAAGGCTAAAGCTCCCTATTAAGATAGGAACTAGGCGTATATATAAAGTAGGGAGCCTAATACCCTATACCTATACCTAATAATATATAAGTAATAGTCTATCGTTTTAATACCGATAGTACTCTATATCGGTGGATAGAAGCTATAATTAGAACCTAGCCGAGTGCGTAGATTTTAACTATATTATTAACCTATACTATCGGCAATCCTACTAGCTAAGATTCCGGATAGGTAATTAGGCATTAGCCCTCGGTTAATAAGTAGCTAAGAAATAATAATAACGATAAGGAGGAGGAGGGGAATAACCTATTTAGTATACTCTAGTTTAGTAACTCTCGATATTAAATACTACTTCCTTATTAGATTAATATATTATATTATTATTAAGAAAGAAGTACCTCTAAGCTATATAGATTATCCCGATAATTTACTAATGTATTTATTAATTTATTATTTAACTTATCCCTATAGCCGGTGCTTTTATTAATTTCGTCGCCTAATCCCGGCCGCTTTATATATATATAATATATAGCTAGCCACATATTACTATCACTTATCGTCGTAGACTATATCCGCTATCATTAAAAGTATTAATATATATAGTTAAAAGTAGAGAAATCGCCGGCGTATAGATACCTAAACCTAGGTTTAAGTAGGTCAGGTATATTAAAATTAAATCCGGCTAATTTATATTTAATAAATAGTATTTAAATTATATATTATATTTCTCTATTTAATCTCGCCGTACTTCTTTTAACCTAAGGTTGAATAATAAAGATCATAAATATTATAGCTTAATAGATACTTCCTCCTTACCCTATACTAGTATGGGCTAAAGAACGCTAATTAGTATAAATATAAGTAGATATCTTAAAATAAAGACTTAATAAATCTTATGGTATTAGTATTACTAAAGCGAGTAAGTATACCTCGGCGCATTAAGTATATAATGTATTATACTAAAAGAGGCTTATTCCCATTATATATATCCTAGTAGCGAGATAAGCTATAAGAGCGCTAGCGTACCTAGCCTCATAAGTAGCTAGTGAGACCGGCCCTATAATAATAACCGATATAAAAAGAAAGAACGGGCGTATTATAGACTATAATCGATTAAGTTAAAGCGTAAAATGACTAATAAATATATAGGGCTAAGTCGATTAATATTTTTATATTATTATTAAAATTTATTAATTCTAGGTATTATTATAAAATAGCGGTATCCCGAGCGGCTTGCATTAAGTATAGATAAATAATAAAAGAATATACTAGGTTAAGCCTATAGTAGTTAACGCTCTTAAATATACCTAGTCGGAAAATAGCTAGTAAAGGGCATTATTATATAGAGCTTTTTATTACTTTAGTATTATATCTAATCACGAGAAGACTACCTTGATTATCTATTTCGTAGCTTAATATCCTTACTATTATATAATATAGATAGTTAGCTTAGCTATATTCTAACTTAATAATAGCTAATTATAAAAGTAGTAACTTAAGCCTAAATATAGAATAATATTAGGGCTTTAAGTACTTAAGTGCCTAGCTAGCTAATAATAGATAAATTCTCCCGTAATTCTAGTAGGTCCTTTTTTTAGACTAATACATTTGAGTTTTATATATAGCTAGTCATCTAAGCTATATCACTAGCGAGGTATAGTATATGGCAATAGGTAATATAGGTAGCGCCTTCTCGTTAATAGCATTTATCTTCCTATCGCGAATAATCTAGCCACTAAATTATATTAAATAGGGCCTTAGTATTTATATCATTAATCGTATATAAATAGCCTAGAAAAACCGTAGATTTATTATATAGGTAAATAATAGATTATATAAAGCTTAACCCTTATGGATTAATAATCTATATAATAACCTATAGGGCTTACTTAGATCTATATTATTAGCCCTAGCTTAGAATTATATAGCTATAATCTTATTCCACTACCTACCCTATTGAGCGCTTTGCTAGATTATTTAATTTATATTATCTCGAATATAGCCTATTAATAATACTATAATAATAACTAGAAAAGGATATAGCCTATTATCGAGGATCTTCTCTATTTAGAAGTAAAAATATATAATTAGATGGCCTTAATTCTTAAGGGCTATTATAGATTTAGAGTTAGGTATACTATAAGCGTTATATTATATTATATAATAGTATCTAATAAAGAAATAGATTAAGCTAGATTCGAGATAGAGTTACTTAGAAGTAGGGCGGTAGAAAAAACTTTATAAAGAAGTATATTAAGTATTATCTTGAATTAGATACCTATAAGATACCTAGCCTAGACTTATTATCTAGGACTAAGATAATAAGATCCGTGATCTGCTATAACCTTAAGGTATTTACTTCTTACCTCTACTATTTAGTAATTATTTATGATTAATACCTAACCCTATCTTCTCTAGATTCCCATAAGTAAGTACTCTTCTCTTTTATTTTAGCCTATATAACTGGAGCCTTTAATAACTAAAAATAGAAGACTGGGATATTTTCTAACTATATTATATATAATTTCACGGAATAGATATTTAATAACCCTCTAGGTATCTTTAAGATATTCGTATTTCTAGTTTATGCGGCTTTATGCTATTAGCTAGGGATGTATATTGGGGCCTAGTTTCTACTAGAGTCTGGACTTAAAGAATTTCCGACCTATCTTAATGATTATTTGCCTGAAGCTCTTCTTACCTTTATTATTTTATTAGGGTTTTTCCGTGATTATATACCTATAGAGCGCGAGAAGCTTCTAGATTATTATATCTCTACGGTCGAAGAGGTTAATCCTTTTAGGGATATACTTCGCCGTATATATAACGTAGAGTATATAGAGTATTAAAGCCTAGATAGCGACTTTTGGATAAGCTTACTTTATAATGTCGCGATTATATTCTGTAATAAATTAAGAGATTGACTAAAGCCCGATAAATTTAGTTATGCTATCTTATAACCCTTATATATTACCGGAGAGAAAGAAGATTTTAAAAGCCTCGCATAAGATAACCCTAGATTAATTTAGAAAAAAAATTAAAAGTTTTTTAACTCTAAATTAAATATTAAATATTTTATTGTCTTAGCTATTAAGAGATTTAGTATGCGAGAACTCCTCTAGATTAAGGATATATTAAAGCGGTAGAGAAGTCTAATAGAAACTAATAAAGACCTTAAGATAATAGATAATTATCTAATATCTCTTTAGCGGCTAATCTAGAGGATAGGATATTAGGACTATTTTAATAATGAGAAGCTATTTAGGAAATACTAAAAGCGGATAACTACCGACTAGGAGTTGGCGTAGAATCTTTAGTACCCTAACTATATTATAGATATATTATAAAGTATTAATAGGTTTAAGCTCTAGGGAGATATAATTAAAGTAATAATAATTAGAAAATACCTAAATTATATCTTCTTAGCCTTAGTAATAAACCTAAGAAAGCGCTATAGGATAATTAAAGGTATAAGTCTCTATAGAGTATTATAGAAAAGCTAAGATAATAGCTTATGGGGTATATTATACCTTAATTTTAATAATATTTCTACTTAAGTCTACCTCTAGGCCTATATAGATCTATAGCACTCTACCTTAAGTCTATCGCCGTTAAGACTATCTAATAAAGTATTATTTTTCTAATCCCTAAGACTTATTATTACTAATTAATTAATTAATTAAGCCTTATAAGATATATAGATAGTTAATTTTAGGGGTAAAGATAAGAGGGATAATAATAATAAAGGCTTAAGGACTATAATAGGCATGTATAGATACTTACCCCTAGGTTTAAAGGGATTCTAAGATTAGTAGGATATAAGGTCTCTAGAGTTATACCGGATACTATATTAGTTATATAGAATTTATTTAAGTGGCGATATTCTTCGCCGAATTTAATAGCTAAAACCGCGATACTTAGACTTATTATATTATCTTAGTATCGCGGTTTTTTATTTAGGGCTTAATATATTACCGCTTTTAAACCCCGCCTAGGATCCACTATAGCCGATTTATCTATTAGCTTTTTATATTAAAGCTATTAGTAATAGGAATATTATTATATTATAACTCCGGGACTTCTAACTAATTAATTATATTTCCTTATATATATTCACTATACCTAATATCTTTTAATATAGTATATATAATTACGCATTTATATATTACCCCTCCTCGTGTTATATAATAATTCGCGACTCTCACCTTATAATAAGGCTAAAACCTATATAAAGCTAGACCGACTTTATTAGGCCTCCCCTCTTTACCCTTATACCCTTAAGTCTATTATAAAGTATAGTAATATCCCTCCTTTAAGAGTTTTAATAATAGATAAACTTATATTTCTTTCTGAACCTAAGAGTAAGGAGTACTTTAGCCTATATTAGGAAGCGCTCTTCCCTAGGCTTACTAATAATAAATCTTCTCGCGATAAAGCTTAAGTTATTCTTAAAGGATACCTCCTAGATATATATAATAAGTATAAGGTATTCCTAAAAAGTAAGAAACTATTGCCTACTCTGCCGTATATACCGGCCTTTAAGCTTTGCCTTTAGTACCTATTTATTTAAGTATAGGACTAATTTATAAAGGCCTTATTATTTATTAATGATATAGGTAAGGGTCGGCCTTTCTCGCTCGTCCTTATTAGACCGCCCGGATATAGGAAGACTATATTAGCTTTAACCTTTAACTACCTAGCTTTTATAATAAATCGCTAGGATATAGGTAAGATATAGAGGCCTAGTATTACTTATATTATACTAAAGAATATTAATTTATAAAATCTATTATATAAGCGGCACCTAACTAGCTATTAAATATAGCTTTTCATTAAGAGATAAGATAAAAGAAGTATAACTATACCTTTTAGACGTCTAGTTATTTAGGTATACGACCTAGATATAAGCCCTCTTAATAATCTAGAGGTAGGACTATATATAACTGACCCTAGCTTTAATATCGTTATCGTGAATATTATAGATAAGTTATATAAATAATTATTAGATCCCGGGGGTCCTTTCGATTATTAGAGCGCTAGGATAAGAGAATAATAGATCTATATATTATTTCGCCTCTACCTTAATTAAATAGTACCTAATTTATACCTAATAATTATAGACCGTTTATCCCTTTATACCTACCCTATTATATTAGCTAATATTTATAACCTATATATCGCCGTCCTCTACTTCCCCCTAAGATACTTTTTTATATATTTGGCTATATATACCACTATAGATTACTATATATCTATTAAATATACCGGCCCGCTATCACTAGGTAGTCTATCCGGCCTAGAACCCCTCTCGTTATTAATCTATTTGATGCTTACTATATTTAGCCTACTCTATACCTTTATTATCTACCTTAATTCTTCCGGCTAGATCGAGAAGGTATTATTAAGTATAATAACCTTACTATAATATACTATCGCTTATAGCTATTCCCTAAGGTTAATATCTATCGGCATTAAGTTCTTATAGAACCGCCCTTAGCTAATAAAGTCTCTATCCCTATTATTCTCTAAGATTATTAATTAGGCGATTACTATAATCTATTATATAAATAGGTTATTCCGCGGTATTAACTTAAGCTTCCTTATCGTCTTTATAAGTAGTAGCTAGATTGGTGCCCTATATGACCCTTAAGATTATATTACCTATCCTTAAGCTTAGCTATTTCTATATAGTATAGAGGCCGCTAGTATTCGGTCTTATTACTAGACGATTATAAGTCGATCGAGCTAGCCTCTTTTAGGTCGTTATTATTATTATTATTATTACCTCCCGAAGAGGAGTTATCTTCTTTTACTTTTTTCTCCGCCTCTTCTTTATCCTCTTTATCTATAGGCTCGATATCTTATTCCGGCGGCTTATATTAGTGAAGAAACCGCTTTAAGAGGGACCGATTCTATATCGATAGCTTAACTTCCCGATACCTAGCCGCGAGATAACTAGGAAGGTTATATCGCTCGCCTTAATTATTAAGCCGATATCTTATCTATAATAGACGTTCTATAATATTTAAAGAGGGGCTAATAAGGGTCTCTATAGTATCTAGTAAATTAATAATATTATTATAGGTAGGCAATAAAATAATCGGCTAGCTTATTATATCCTTAAAGATTTTCTTCAAGATATATATCTTAGCTATAGGCATATAGAAGATATCCCACTTATTATTATTACTATAGGATTTTCTATTAATAGACTATAGGACGATAAAGTTAATATTATCCTTATCTAGACCTTAAGTTAGGCCGGCGAGATAAGAGATATAGAGTAGCGCGAGTTTATAGTAGTATTAAATAGATTTATGGCGTCTAGAGGGTAGATAACCTAGATTATTATATAAGTGATATATTATCTCGATCTAATGCGGCTAGGCCGCTCTTTTAAGTTTATAAAAATATTGGGGCGATAGAATTAAGGGAGTAGAGTAAGGAGAGAGACCTTTAGGATAAATACGGTAATAATATAATAATAATAAAGGGGTCTTCTCTTATGCCTAGGGTAAGGAGAAATAAGGAGCTTAATACTAGATCTAGAAGAAAGTCAGCTTAGCGTGATATTAAGTGCCGCGAGCGTAATTAATACCGACCTCCTTAATATAATTACTATTAAATATAATCTAGATATAGTACCCGATCTAGCGGCTAAAATGGCTATTAAAGGGGCCTAATAGCGTATATATACCCTACTAAACCTCCTTAAATCCTCTATAGAGCTAGAGAAAGAGGAATATATTTTAAGTTAGCGGCTTTAGGGGGCAGAAGATCTAATCGGAGAGAAAGTCAGATTAGCTATTCTTAAGAGGCATATATCGATAAGTATTTATCTAGTAAGGTAGCTCCTTAGGTAGGGTAGATCGTAGCGGCGGTAATAATAATAATATATTAATATCGCCGTTATTATTATTATCTACTATAACTTAATAATACTTAACCTATGCCTTAATATAAATACCGTAAATAGTCTAGGCGGTAGTAATATAATTAATCTCGGCTATTAACTCCTCTTAGGCTTATTATAATATATTAAGGACTATAAGTTTCTAGCGCCCGATCTTACCTTAGAGCCGATCTTAATATAAGTAAAGCTTAGTAAGAAAGTACTAATAATAAGCCCGGGCGGTCTCTTTAACCGCAAGAGTAATAGCCCAGTCGGCAAGACTCTCTATATCTTTATTATGCCCTTAATTATATTCTGCCCGTATAGCTTAAATTAATCGCTAAAATAGTAGCTCGATAGTTACTTAATTTACGGTAAGCGCTTAAATATTAGTCTAGTAGGCTAGCTTAGCCTAGAGCGGGCTCTAAGATATATAGAGGTCTATTAATAGCTTAAGCGAAATATAGCCTCTCTATTAGTCGAAGTAGCTATAGGGTATCTAGAGTATATTAGAAGAGTCGATAGAGTTTCTTAGGCTAAGACCTTACCGCTCTTTATAATAGCTAGTTTTATAATTGCGATCCTTAACCTATTATATTAATCTCTATATCTAATAATTAAATCTATATTCTCGCTTATTATTAATAGCGTAAATAAGTAGATAATAGAATAATTATATAATATAGAATATAAGGATTTATTAAGTAGGGTTAAATAAGGAAGTTAGATAATTAGCTAATAATACCTTAGTTATCTTAGAGAAGATATAATCGAGCGGAAGTATAAAGTAGGCAGCTTATATAGATATAAATATAATTAATATCTTAGTCGGAATTACTTAGAAAGGGTAATATTATTACTTACCGTTAATAGGAGGAGGAGGAGAAATAGAAGAAAGAGCGAGAGGAACTTCCTAATATATTAGGCTAATATAGGGGCTCTAGCTAGGTTCTAGCCTACTACTAGCCTATATAGCTAGGATAATATTAAGCCGGAAGGTAACCTCTTTCTAAATGCTAAAATTTATATATATCCTCGACGATAAGATAGCTTTTATATACCGCTTATTAGCGTCTTATATATCTAGAAGATAGGAGCGGCTAAGCTATAAGATAAATATATACTAGCGGCTTTAATCTATAGCGGTTAGGTCTTTTAATATCCCTTTATTAAAGGTAAGAAGCGATAGAAAACTAGAGCTAAAGAGCTAATAATCGCTAAATATAATACTAAATAGTTCCTTATTATAGTTATATGCCTTAGCTTAAATAATACTAGGTAATCTAGCTTTTAGGTAGCTAGGGTTTAATTTCTAAGATAACTTTACCTTAGTATAATATCCCCTTATATCCTAGAGAAGGTAAGATCGATAATAAATAGCCTCTATAGGGGCCTCTAGGATTATACTAGCTACTTAGCTATAAAGATAATAATAATAGTTATCCTTTTAAAGAAGCATCTAAGACTTATAGGTCGGCGACGCGGGCGGTATGTGGATATAATCTCGTATACCTATATTAAGCTAGTAGGAATATATATCGATCTAGGTCGGATTAAGGCTAGCTAAGATAATATCCCGAAATAGAGTTAGGCTTTCTTAGAGGCTCTATAATATAAATATATTTTTTAGATTATAGGCCTAAAAGAATAGGCGAGGGTTCTAGAAGTAAGGGATAATATTACCCTTCTTACTCTAGATATAATATAAGTTTGCATTCCTTATAATTATTACCTAGAACTACGGAAAGATATTAATAGGGATGCTATATATTAAATAAAACGCTTAACTCTCGTCTTTAGCACCCTAGCGACTAATACCTAGCTTTTCCTAATAGGTATATAACTTTATATAGATTAGGTTATATAAGCTAGGGATTTCCTATTATATATAGTCTAAAACTATTTCACGGATAGCCGGGAGAATAATTTTATTATAGAGATCTTTAAATTATATAAGAGAGAGGCTATTAATAGAGGCTTATATTTATAAACTAGCTCCGCTAGGGAAGAATATTAAGATAGAGAAGTAGACGTCAGCGGCGGTAAAAATACTAATAGTAATATAATGCATATATACTAGGTCTAAGCTATAAGGCTATATTATTTAAGCGATAGAGATATTACTCTTATAAGGCGAAAAGAAGGAGAGTCGGAATTAATTAGGTACTTAAATAGCTAATAGGCTCCCTACCCTAAACTAGATACTATTAATATCCTATAGTCGCATAATAATTATAGCGTCTTAAGATAATAAAGCTTATATCTTGCGGAATAATAATAATTAGGCCGGCTAATTAGAGAGGAAGCTTTATTATTATAGGAAGGAAGCATAAGGATCGCAAGCCTTATTATATCCCGCAAAAATAGTAAGTAAGGGAGGAAGAGAATAGCCGATATATTAAATATACTCGGGAAGGGTAGAGGTATATTCTAGCTTATTATGCGTATATAGTTCTTAATTTAATTAAGATAAAATATAAGTTAATTTATAGAGTTACTTTAAATGGATAATTAATAAAGTAATATATAATCGCATTAATTATTAAAGAACTTCTATAGTATCTAGTTATATATATCGCTCTATATATATAGAAAGTTAAGGCCGCTAGCTATATCTTATTAGTGGATTATATCGAGGAAGCCATTAAGAATTAGATTATCTAAGTGGAGTGAAGGGGTTACTATAGCTATATTAGGTAATATAGGAAATATCGGTATAAGTAAGAGAGAGCCTCTATACTAGGGTATTTAGATATCTCGCCGAGTAGAGCTAGGCATTAGGGATATCCGAGCTAATATGATATTATTATTAAAGCTAGAGCTCTTTAATCTAATATCGCCCTCGCCCTTTTCTATAGCTTTATTAGGAATTAAGGAAGGAGCTAGGCTATTATATAAGGTTAAGGTAGAGAATTCTAAGG
>MAEB01001968.1:0-10062 GCA_001680515.1 Fusarium phaseoli | reverse complement strand
TATAATATAATTATATTATAGCTATATTAAGAGCTATCTAATATAATATTAAATATAATAATAAATAATATTATAATATAATTATATTTATTATTTTTAATATATTAATAAAAGAGGGAGATAAAAAAATTAAGTATTATAGCCTAAAGCTTAATAGAAGTCTTAATAATTAATTAATTAAAGAGATTCCCTTAGGTATTTAATTATTATTAAGCTATATTATTTATAACTTCTATAAGGTTATTATATACCTTTTATTAATATTAGCTAACCTTAAAGGGTAGGTATTTAATTAGATTATTAAGCTTAAGGTAATATAAGGTATAGAGTATAAGCTATTTAGCTATATAGGTATATTAGCGCCTAGTCTTATGCTTATAGCGGTAGCTAAATAGCTTCCTATTAGCTATATTAATATCTATTTTATTAACTTTAAATTAAGCTATATAGGGGATCTCTTATTAATAAAATAAGCCCTATATATCCTATATTAATTAATTAAATACTTATATAATAAGTATAAACTCTATATTATTAGTCTTATTAATTTTATTTAGGCTTAATTTAATTTTAATAGAGATTAATATTTATAATTCCTCTTTCTTATTAGTAAAATCTTATAGATAATTAACTAACTTAAGCTAATTAAGCTATAGCTATAGCTAGGTAAATTAATTGGGGTATTATATAAAGTTAGCTTTTTTCTTATAGATAATAAGGGCCTTAGCCTAAAAGGATATAAAGAGATTTATTTAATTAAATAGCTATATATTAGGCTACTATATATTAACCTCGAAAAACCTCCTATTAGGCTAATTTTTATATAATTATTAATAAAATATACCTACTTATTATAGCGGGGAAGAATAAGGTATTATAAGTATTTATATATTAGCCTTAGAGGGTCTTTTAGATTAGCCTTAGAATTAAGTTTAATTATAGATTAAATATAAATAATAATATATCTCTCTAAGGCTAATATAAATTTAATAATAATTAGGGTTAAATATATACTTAAAGCTATCTCTTTAGACTTTAAGGTTAGCGATAGGGGGACCTAATAGAATAAGTATAGGTAGCTATTAAAGGTCCTTAGTATTCTTAATATAATTAAATACTTATATCTATTATATAGCTAGCTTAACCTCTTTTAATAAAAGGTTATGCGGAAGGCTCTATAGGTATCTCTAGATATAGTCACTAAAGATAGCGACTTAATAGGTCTTATAGGTAAAGATAGAGATAATTAAGTTATAGGTGAAATACTCTATTATAGATAGATTAAAGGTATAATTAAGTATAAGAAGTATTTAATTAATTAATTTATATATAATAATTAAAATTTAATTTAATATAAATTAAGAGAAAAAAAGAGAAATTTAAGATAGGTTATAGTCCTAGGCGTTATAAGGTATATTATCTCTTTAGTAGAAGTAGTTATACCTTAATTAATTATATATAGCGGAATAATAGTTTTATCTAGGATAAATAGGGTATAATATATTATAGGGGTTAACTATAAGAGAATAACCTTAACTTTAGGGTTATAGTAATATCTCGCGATCTATAGATACTAGATATATATACTTAATTATAATTACTTTATTATATAGTCTTTTACCTTCTTATTAATTTTAAGTATTAAGCTATAGTAGGAACTTTAGTTTCTAGAAACTATAATTATTAATGAAAAAAACTATAGGAATAAGGGTAACCTAATAGCGCCGCGCTAAAGTCTTACTAAAAAAAACCGTGGGATAGGCTTCCTATAATTATAATAACTAATAGAGCAACCCTATTAAACTAATAATACTTATAGATACTTTAGCGATAATAAATAACTTTCTAAGGCTACTTCTATAAAGATTAAAGTACTAGAATAAACCTTAGCTAAGTTTCCCTAATAAAGCTAAAGCTACTGCGGATTTTAAAACCTAGGCTAAAAGTATTAACTTAAATTATATTATAGTTTATATTAATAGATTAAGGCTATCACTTAAGATAGTATTATATATTGTATTAGGTATAGGATATAATTATATTATTTATTATAATAGGTATTTAATATATATTAGCTATAAATTACTTTAGAAAGTAAAGGTCTTTAATATAGAGGCTAAAAGAGCTATATATAGCTTAGCTAAGGCTTTATCTCTCTTCCTAAGGGACTTAATTATAATATATATTAATAACTTATCTATTTTATAAGGCCTCTAGGGGAAGCTATTAATATTATTCTAAATAGCCTTCTTATACTTCTATTACGCCTAGAGGGAATATAGAAATATAATTAAAATAAAGTAATTACCTAGCTATATAGGAATTAAAGGGAATAAAGTTATAGATTTACTTATAAAACGCGGCGCTAAAGCCCCCTGTATAAATAGACTACTTACCTATAATTACCTTAAGAGGTAAATAAAAATTAAAAATAAAAACTAATTCTAAGGCTAATAGATAAATAACTAATTACCCTCCTATAAAGGACTAAAACTATAAGTATCTCTCTAACTTATATAAGAGCTTATATTACCTAGGTTAGCCTTATATTAGCTTATTATAGCTAAAATAAGGTATAGGGACTTCGCGGTATATTACCGCTAGTTTAAATATATAGAGGTATTACTTAAGTACTCTTATAGGAAAGAAAAAAGCCTCGCTTATATCCTTTCTTACTATAAAATTAATTATTTCTTATGTTAATTTAGTTAAATACATATAATAAAAGCCTTTAATAAGAAATAATAATTAATAATTAATATTATAATATAAATAGACTTTTATATTAAAGTCTATCTAAGATATTAAAATCTAACTTACCCTAAAGTTAGAATACCCCTTTTTTAGATAGGTTAGCTAGATAAAGGAGGTATAAAGATATAAAATTTCCTAAGGTATTTATTACCGCTAGGCTATTAAACTCCCTAATCTTACTTTTCCTTTTTTTTTTCCTTTATATACTAAAGTAACTACTACCTATATAGGATACTTAAAAGGCTAGCATAGGTGGGATAAGGTTATATATTCTAGTTAGCCCTTTACCCTCTTATAGGGATATACTAGCTTAAAATAATAAAATAAATAAATATATACCTCTCCCGGATAACGGTATGTCTTAGAACCAGGCGGCAACCTTACCCGTCGCCGTCCAGGTACCCCTCAGCGCATAGGATGCCATGGGGATCCCCCGGGTGGGAGAAGCCACTACCTCTACATCCGCTGCCTCTTTTAGTGCCGATACTAAGGGAGGGACACAAAAGAATAAAAATGGAAAAGGAGAAGCTCTCCTGATCTAGGGTGCATCCTCTAGCGTCGGCACCATAGGCGTACAAAGCGCCCAGCTACTGCGGGAAGATCCTAGTTTGTCTTTCGCTGCCGTATACGCCACAGCTAGATCGGCTAATAAGAACTACGCGAGTTCACTAGGTGCCGACCGAGTATTCGACTACAAAGACCCACAAGTAGTAGATGCCATCATTTCAGCGGCCAAGGAGGATAGGTTAGTAATTCAGCATTATTTTCTCGCTACCGGGTAGCTCGCTCCATATCAGGCTATACTAAAAGTTTTCGTCGGAGAAGATAAAGGGGAGAAGAAGTCAATAACGGCCAGAATCGGCTCGGCGCCTATGATTCCTCCGGATACAGAGGCCATAAACGGCGTAGAGATGATATTTCTAATGCCATCGGCGGTAGAGGCGGAAAGGCTAGGGCAGTTCCGATATTAGCTTGAGATATAGCTAAGGGAGAATGTGGAAAAGAGGACCATCAGGCCGAGCCCGGAGCCAAGAGTCGTGGGAGGTTTGGGGGCTATTAATGCTAGGTTGGATACGCTACTCCGGGGAGTGAGTTATACGAAGCTGCATGATCACAACGGCGCGATTAGGCAGTGCGTGCCTATCCTCCCAGCTCCTGGTGCCATACCCGGCCTTCCACGCGCGGAAGTTGCTGCCACGTCCGGTTCGGCTAGCTCGCAGGGCCGAGAGGAACTCAGCAAAGGTGAAGACCATCGGCGGCAACGTGCGCTCGCTGATTGTTGAGGTTGCCGAGTGAGAGCTTCTATATCGTAGGTGTTGATGGAAGAGAGGAAGATTAATATGGATAGAAACGATGACGTGTCGAACGATGACGTGTCGAAGTAGGCAAGGGTGCTGGATAGCTTGTCCTTGGCGATTTTATTTCTTAGGTTTCAGTGACTTAATTAGTTAAACCCGTTTCGGTCCTGCTAAGTTAGCCCGATTAGCTACACTTTAATCCTGCTAACTGGCCGTGAACCCCGAACCCTAGACCATTCAGGACTGGCGTAGATACAAGGCTCACTGGGAAATTATTTCAATGATAGTTGTTCGTAGAAAGCTCTAGAAAAACGCCGATCGTAGAAAGAATACTAGATTCTAGATCGTGAAGTACGAGGGAGCATGACAAATTACACTGGTTCCATGATACCTGTCGTCGTCTCTAGCTCGGTCTCCGAGTGACGTTACATTTCGCATGTTTCAGATTAGAGTTTGCAGGGTCTACTACCCTGTCTTCACGTCAGCCGGGCGGTAGAAACATCGGACTGGCTGGGGCTTCGGAAACCTCGGTACGTAGCCGGCAGTTGACCAACGTTACGCGGCCCTTCCAACGAGTGCTTATAACAATGACATAACTGCCAGCTCTCAGCCAAACAATCCACCGCGCCTTTTTATCCCCCAAGATGTATCTCTCTCAGATCATACGGCGAGGCTCGCCTTTCTTGGCCCTCTTCACGCCCTGGGACAAGAGTCAGTGGATTGCCTCTGACGACACTGTTCGCGGAGGGAAGAGCCATTCCTCTCTGGACGTCATCGAGCCCAGAACGCCCGACAATCCTTGCTCGGTGTCGGTTGCCAAGTTTCATGGTCATTTAGATTATGCCACTCTTGGGGGAGCCGGCTTCGCTTCTCAACGTACTGTCGACAATTGGCCAGGACTGGACTTGTCCGACTACGACAGCATTGTGCTCGAAATACCGTTTACAGATGGAAAGAAATATTCATTCAATCTCAAAGATACCGTGCTCCCTCCAACGGCAGACGGCAGAGAGCAGGCTACCATCAGCTGGGAATTCGACTTCCAGCTTCCTGCTACGGATGAAAGCCAGACAGCAGGATCCCTTGATCGCATCGTCATCAGGTTTGCAGACCTAGTACCGACCTTTCGAGGCACTGTACAAAATGACACTGAACCTCTTGACTTGGCCAACATCAAGAGAGTAAATATTATGATCCGCAGGTAAGGAGTGATTTATTGATACATACAGGGGTATGCAAGTTACTGACGGGGTGCAGCTTCTTTGCACAGCAGGATGGTGACTTTGAGTTGCGTATCAAGTCCATCACTGCTAAGAACCAGGCCTCGGCTGGGGCAAAGCCGAGGTCACTGTTATAGAAGGGGGCGGAGGGATGACTACGTGGAGACAGCTGGCGACCACAAAAACAGGATAATTCCAGGATGATATTAATTTAATCACTGTTTAGTTGAGTAGCAAGAAGAGCACTCGATCTCCTATTGGCTGCCATATGCTCCCTAAACCACAAGGCCTTGGACATATACCTCGTAGAAATTGATACTGTCGCCTATCGCCAATAGGAAATAAAGAGGATGGTTAGCAACGCGAGACAGCGTTAGGGAAACATTTTTCAAGATCAAGAGCAGCTCGGGAACGAAGTCTAAGACGTCATCGCCCTGCGGGGCTATGCTTGTGAGAGAGAGTTAAGATAAGTGGAGGGCGCATTCCATTTAATTTTAAAGGGTTGGGGCATTCATGATGGCTGAAATCCAGATCAAAGCCAATCAGCAGGAGAGTGCGTATGAGTTGGCCCTACCTTTGAAAGTCAAAGAATGGTGGGAAAGGTCGGCTGTCGAAGTCTTGCGGCTCTTGCCTACGACCACGAGTGTGTCGTGAAGGTAGGTTTTGCTCGAGCGAATGTCTAGTGTTGTCTTAAAAATGATGCCTCCTCGGCCAATGCGAATGTGCTCAGAGTGGATACATCAGACAGTAAAGCAGTCCGAGCTGATCCCCTTGCCGCGGCATAGCTATTTTGCCGATCCGGCAGATCAAAGTTTCTGTAACTAAAAAGGCATGTCTCAGAAGTTTGGGCCCACAACGCAAGCTGAAAAGCTATGGAGAGCGGGAGTAAGACCTGTGACCAGCTGTGTTGGCATCGGGGAGCGATATCATATGAGGAAAGCCGTCTTCTTTGGGGTTCTGGAACCACCCTGCCCTTGAAGGAGCAAGAAACAAAGAACAAGTGAGCAGCAAATCAAACCGTCATTAGATATATTCTGACAAAGAGCTGCAAGCCTTTTCATATGAGTCTTCTCCATGGTCACCTGCCAATTCACTGCCTGACTCTTATCATACCAGCACCGACGTGTTCTGTGGTTTGTACGGGAGGACGGGAGTTTTGGTGCGGCTAGAAGCTTTTGTTCCACGTGGCATTTACAGGAGAAGGCGCTCTGTCAATGCCAACTCTATACGAATATTGACAATTTGTCCCGGTTGAAAGTTTGACCCTGCATGATTCTAGTAGGCCATGGAACCAACTGGGCAAGTGTAGAAATTTTTTCACACGCCGAAGAGTCACATGTGCATACGAATATAGTATATCTTGGTGGACTTCCTGTCGTTCGTTCAAATCCCATTCTCTCCTCTCCATCTTCACATCACACTTCCAGAGGAGGATCAACTTGTATAATACTTGCCTCAAGAACACAGCCTTCACCGAGATGCCAGACACGTTTCACTCTTTTCCCCGGCTCCCAACGGAGCTTCGACTCCAAATCTGGACTCAGGCTCTCCGACCTTGCCGTCCTGGCGTTCACTTCTTCTCACTTGATCCGCCTTTCGACAGTTCGGAGATGGACGAATCAAGGTTTCAACATCTTGCCAGGCCCCTTATTCGCAGTAAGTACTATAGAGACCGCTGGAATCTGGGCGCCCTGTCATTTCCCTTGCCTCTTGATGGGGGCGCAAACCCAGCTGCCCAAGATAAACCCTCCTGCACACGGAACAACCCATCGACCTACCTTATTGGCGGAGGCCTATGGACAGCCTGCAAAGAATCAAGAGAGGTTATGGAGGGCGAATACCAGACGAAGAAGTGGGACGCAGTGCGAAAAGGCCGTCAACATACTCGGCGGTGGCATGAAAATTCCTATGACAACGCCAAAGGTGATTGGACGTACTACGGAGAAGACAAAATACCTTCGATGGGCCATTTTGTCAACAAGGATTCGGCGATACAATTTTTCACAGTCCTTCCAAACTGGGATTTATTCTTCATCCAGGCCCCGGACTTCGACATCGAGTCAATCAGGAAAATCAGCCACACGGGACTGCGATCTCATGAAGATGGATTCCACGGGACCAAGAACGTTGCTATAAACTATGATCCAGCATGATGGGCCGAAGTCGAGGGTAAAAGGGGGGATCAAGAGCACGATTACGAAATCGTTCTCGGGAAATTCGCTCTTCAGGCCTCTCTCGCCAAGGAAATCAAGACCTTCTGGTTCGTGGATTATAGTCTGAAGAGGAACTCCAACGGAAGCACGAAATGCCGGGACAGAGAGGTTTTTGAAGGGATAGGCTGTCGATTCGTCCAAGTGTACGAGAATGACGACTAGTTTAAAAGTGAGATGGATTCCAAGTCGCTCTCATTCGGCAAGACTGTGGAAGATGCTGCTGAATGGAAGCAAGAAAACATTTGCGTTGCGGGTGACTGGCTTATGAACGGCCAGAGAGCTTCCTACGGCATTCTCGCCTGCGAATATTTCTAAAGAAAACGAATTATATCACAGTAAGCCTAGCTATGTATCAAGCATCTCTATTAATAAATCAGTGCGTGGATGTGTGGCTATGGTGTTAATGATGTGGGGGAAATCGATGTTCTCTGTTATGGTGAAAGCAACGTGCAATGAACAAACAGAATAGTGGAAGTAACCTGCCCTCAGCCAAGACTGCTGAGTTTGCGCAGATCCATTCTTGCCATGAGGAGAAGAGTAGCTGAACAAATCACACCGCCCGTAGAAGATCTGCGGCCCAAGGGATCAATGTGGCGGGCTGGACCGAAGGGAGACGCCAAATACATCATCCACTCAAGCCCAAGAGCGACTCAGCCAGCCTCGTTGATGGATTTGGTCTCGATTAGGATAATGGTGTCTTGGAGCATTGCTAGTTGACTGGTGAGCACTGCATGTCTCAAATACGCATACTTTGGCTAGTCGGCCCGGATGATCGGCGTTATTATTAGTCGAAGCCGCAGCTCGGCCGATGGTCCGACCCGTGGGCTATGCCAGTTTCGTATCAACTATTCGCAGCTATCGATAGCTCCTACCGCGGCGCTGCCTGTACCCAAGCATCCAATTGACAATTGCCATAACAGATCGCTGCAGCCAGATCATCAACCCTTGCAGCCGGGGCGCCGAGGCATGGCGCGGGACGGGACGGAATGAAGCTGGTGCCAGATCTAAATCTCCCCGGATCAGCCAAGCTATGGCGTTAAAACAGGCGCTATTATATTTAGATATATTATAACATCAAGGGCTTATATTCCCGGTTTACTAACTATCTTTAAGGTCCCCGGCTCTAGCCTAATTAGCCTATTATAACTTCTTCTAGCCTAATTAACTTACTATAAACCCGGCCTAAATAGCCTCCCCTATAACGGTATGGTTAGATTCCTAAGGGATAAACCGATTATATTAGGTTTATATTAGCAGTAGAGAATATTATATTATAGTCTTAAATAAAGTATTATATCTAGTAATATACTTAAGGGTATTAAGTATAATTAAGTTATATTAATAGCTAAGGTAATTAATATATAGGAAAGTATAATAAATATATTCTATATACTTTATATAATAGGGCGGATTATAATAGATTATAATTTATAGGGCCTAAGCTATTATAATCCTACTTACTAGATTAGAGGGGATTATAGTCTATAGGGCGTGATCTATCTTAATCTATATCTAATTAGTATGATAATATAGGTCTTCTTAGTTATATAGCCTAGTGGTTTCTTAGGCTATAATATAATATCTCCCTTCTATTAGTCTTATCCTTAAGGCTATATCTATGACCTTAACTATTTCGCATATATATATCTATCTTTAACCTATAAAAATCTTTTATTAATATATCTAATTATCCTCCCCTTTTTAAAAAGCGGTTAGCTATTATTAAATTAGGCGATATTATTAACTATTTTAGATTTAAAATCATACCTTACTTATTTTATTATTCCTATAGCCTTTATTATATAGCTTTACTTAAGAAGTTAGATCGCTATAGAGAGTGCGCTTATTATAGCCTTTTATATAATATATTAGCGAATATCTCTAGTGCCTATTTATATATTCTTACCTATAGGGTTTTCTATTATTAATAATTTTCCTAAGTGAATTATATCTACTAGAAGTTTAATTACCTAGATTCCGAGGAAGAGTATACTAAAGAGGACTTTTTTTATCTATAGCGGGAGGTATAGGAAGCTTAAGTGAGGGTAAATAAGGTTTTGGCTTATTTAACCTAACTTTATTGCTAGAAATATTAGTTATATATTAAGGGTATTAAGATAGTTATCTATAGACTTTATTCCTTAGATAAGCTAAAGGCGATTAAGAAGGCGGAGTTAGAGGCTATAATCGCCGCGTAATCTATAGGTGTTATAGATATTATTAATTAGAGTATTATTAGTCTTAAGTTTATTTCTTCTTTTGATATTATTAGTAGAAGTCCCTTAGAAGGCGTTATATATTAGTGAGGTATTCTAGGGGTTCCTATATATTTTTAGAGTTAAGGTAGTCCTTTTATTTAATAAAATATATTATTTTGCTATTAATTTTATCTATATTGAGGATAATCTCTATAGTATACTCCTCTAGTCTATTAATTCTTACCTCTAGTTTATTATTAGGCTTAACTTAAATAGTATTTGCTATTAATTTAAGTAATAAAATATAAAAGATTAGATAGAGCTTAACCTTTAGTAGTAAGTCTAGTTTATAGTTATTTTATGAGATTTTCTATTTAAC
>MAEB01001889.1:0-14799 GCA_001680515.1 Fusarium phaseoli | reverse complement strand
ATAAAGAAATCTAGTATATAAGATCTATTAATTATATAGCTAATATTAAATATAGCTAATAAAAAGGTAATTAAATACTTAAAGGTCTTAGATAAGTAAGTAAAAGGATTAATATATATACTATAGTAATACTCTAGGAGGATATTACTAATAAATACCTACTTTAATACTAAAGAGTTATTAATATTAAGCTTATTTATAGCCTTCTAAAGTTTAATATAGTGAGATATAGTCGGTTATATAAATACTTATCGAAAAAAGAGGAATAATTAAAAACTTAAGGTTATAAATAATAAATATAATTAATATTAATTTATTACCTATAGCTACCTTTAATAATTATAAAGTTATATATAGTTATTAAAATTAATATTACCTCTATAAGTTTATCTTAGCTATCTATAATTAATACTTCTATAGGCGGGTATCTATTTTAATAGAGGTGAAATTTAATCCTTTAATAGGTATATATAATATTAGAGGCTAATATAAAAGATATCTTACTTTAATAGACCTAGAATTAATAATAGATCTTTTAACCTCTTATAATTAAGGTATCGCCGGCCTATATATATATAACCTATTAATATATTAGTATAGCTTAAGCTATAATTAGAAGGAGAGTAAGATTATTAAATAATATTTAAGCGTATTATCGGCCCTAGACTTACTTTATAAGGTCTTAAGTATATTAATATTAACTTTTAAGTAGGTTAATTACTTTATAGTTAATAACTTTAAGTATTATAAAGAGGTGCCTATCTAGTAGGAGGTATATCTCTTAAGGGGATAGATCGAGACTAAGAAATCCTTTACCGTAAGTATTCCGGAAGATATTAAGATACTCTTTATCTATATTACCTATATTTTATTAATATAACTAGCATAATATTATATATATTAGAGTCCTCCCTTTATAAGGGTTATTAAGCTAATAGAGATAATAGTTATAATATAACCTAATTATTAGGCTAGGTCGCTTAACTAAGATATTATCTTAATATAAAGCGGTATTTAATAAATATAGGGTAAGGTACTTAATTAGATTATATAGGTATATAGAGGTATATAAGAGATTATTATATAGCGATCTTATATTTATCCTTAAGTAATAAATATCTCTAAGTAAATATACCTCTATAGTGGAGTTTATATAGCTATATTAATTAGTGAATTATTAGCGCTAAAGGCGGGACGCAAAGGGAAATAGGTAATTTAGCTAAATATAATACCTAATTAATTAATAATTTAATAGCCGCTCGCGACTCTAGGGCGGAAGCCCCTAGCTCGCCTAGACCTATATAAATACTAATTAATAAGTATATAAACTATTTTTAGAGATTTACTTTAAATAGGGGCTTATAGTATAATAACTTCCTCTAATAAAATAAAGGTATCTAGCTCTAGGGTTATTTAGCGCTAGGCTTAGCTATATTTTATTATACCTAAGCCTAGACCTAGACCGATATTAATATTAATATTAATATCCTATATATTTAATCTAAAAAATAACTAGCCCCTAGGGTAGGTATATTATATAATAAATTATTTTCTAACTACCTTAACTAAAGTCTTTAGCCTTACCTTCTATATATCTTATAAGTTAATTATAATATATATTATTTTAAGGCCATCGCCTATTTAATTACTCCTTCTATCTCCTTAATTATTAATAGTTTAATCTATATAATTAATTATTCCCTTTTTCTTTTTTTAATATAGCTAGAGTATAAATCCCTCTTAATTTTATTAATAGCTTTATTATAGGTATCTATATAGAGAACCTTATCTTATTTTAATGCGGTTAGGGCTTAATGCCTAAATAAAGTAAAACTCTTATTAATATAATAAATAATAGCGCTAGACTTAATAAGTTATTTATTAAATACCTTAATAAAGATAAAGGTACTTTTAAAATAGTCTAAAATTAAATAATATAGACCCTTAATACCTAGGAGGAGGTCCTAGCTTAGGATAAAGTCTAGCGTCTTAAGCTAGCTTTTAATAAAGGTAGTAAGGTTAATTAATACTTTATTATTAAGCTCTATATTATTATTATTTATAAAATCTTACTAGAGATAATAATAAAGGTGAGTTATTATTAAAGTTTAATATTATATACTATTAATAAATTTACTATAGCGTAATAAATATAAGGATATTTAGAACCCGCCTATTATTTAATAAGATATATTAAAGGACCTAATATATCTAAATAGTAACCTAAGGTAGTATAAAGAAAAGTTTAAGGAGTATTAAGCGAGATAGGCTAAGAGAGAGAAATCTTAATAAAGGGATTAAGAAGCTATATTTAGATATAAGGCCCTAACTTATAGTAATTTTATTAAGAGAAATAGTAGCTATAAATAATAACTTCCTCTTTTTAAAAATAATTTAATAGACCTATTATAAGAGCCTTATAATTACCTTTACCCTATGGATTAATAGCTGGCCTTATATAAGGCTAGAATCGATATATCCTTAAAGTAATATAATATTTCTTTTTAATAGCTACCTAATTTTTTTATTTAATAATATAAAAAATAGTAAGAGGAGGTAAAAGTTAACCCCTTTTAAGTCTTATCTATAAAGCTAATTATGCGGGGGCTATTTATCTTTTCCTCCCTATTTATAAAGTAAGTAGCTTTATTATTACTTATTAGCTTTTCTTCCTTATCTATAAAGTAAGTAGCTTTATTATTATTCTCTATCTCTTTCTCCTTATTTATAAAATAAGCGGCTTTGCTATTATTTCTTATTTTTTCCTCTAAAGATTAAAAAGGGCCGGCGATATATAGGCCTATCTTTAGGTAAGTAAAGTCAGAAGGTGACTCTATTGCTATTATCTCTAAATCTATAAAGTTAATAAGCTCTTAAGAGTGGCTTAATTTTATATTAGAAAAACCCGATAGGCTTTTAGAAGCTATATAGCCTATAAGGCTAGTCTTTTATAGGAGTTACCCTATTATAGTTTAAAAAGAAGGAATAGAAGCCTATTAAAATTATTATTAATATAGAGGATAGTTCCCTTTAGTTATAGGATCTATATTAATAATAAAGGGATTAATTTAAAATATTATTCTTTTATAGATTTTTGCCTAAGAATTTAGCTCTTAATATAGAATTATAGCTAGAGCTAGAGTATATATCTACCGCGGATTAATTATTAATTAATTAATTAGCTTATAATTACCCTAATAGAAGGCCTATTAAATAAGTTTTTTAATTAATTATAAGTATTATATAATACTATCTTCCCCTTAAGAGTTTTCTTTCTTATAAGCTTAAGAATCTTAGCTAGGGGCCCTTAATTATTAGGAGAGTTATAAAATAGGTTATTATTTAGTTTTTTCTTAAAATATAAATAAGTAGGTAGGTATAATAGGCTTAATTATTAAGAATCTACCTATATAATATAAGCGCGCTACCTTAAATTAATATTATCCTTAAATTAAGTTTAAGTTATTATAATAGATATCTAGTTTTAAGAACTTAAGTATTTAAATCGCTAAATAGATTATTAATAAGTATTATTAATATCTTTAACTCTCTTATAGTCTATAATATAAATACTAAAGATACCTCTCGTATTATGCCTAAGTATAGTCACGATCGCGTATATATCTGCCTTATATCGGCATTCTCTAGAGAAATTCCTTATAATACCGCTTAAAGGATCTAGGATTTCTTAAGAAAATAGCCCTATTTAAATAATCTATAGAACTTTATCTAAACTATAAATATTATATAATCCCTCTTAAATAAGATATTATTTAAGGATACCTTAGGGGGTCCTAGCGCTCTTAAGTCTACTAAAGGATCTATCTTAACCTTTATTAAGTATATCTTCTTTAAGCCTACCTTATTTATTTACCTAGCCGATAATATTATTATAGAGGGCGGTATAAGGGGATATTAAACTTTAGACCGCCTGATTTATATAAAGCTATAAGGCGCTATATCTTTTATATATTCTAAGTCTTAAGGTAGGTATTAAAAATAATCTCGCTATTACTTTCTTAATATATAATAAATTCTCTATAATCTAGCTATTAAGCTACCTTTTAATAATAAAATTACCTTAATTAAAAGAAAGTTAGTAAAAAATATCCTTAAAGAGGAGAGTCTTAAAGTCTAGCCTAATTTCTATTAATATATATTAAAGGGTTTATTAATAAGGGTATCTATAGATAAGGTAAGATCTTAAACTATATATATATAGCTAGGAGATTTTACCTTAATCTATAAATATTCTCTTCTTCTCTCTAGATTTCTTCTTTTATTAATAAATAGATAATTAAAGTCGGCTATTATAGATTAAGATTTATATTATACAGCGCCTATTAGCATTATATATATTATAATATTAAGAATACCTTAGATATATTAGCTAATCTTACTCTTAAGTTATATATATATAAAAGGCTCTATATATAAAATAAAAAGGGGTTAAGGTAGGAAAAATATTATAAATATATAGCTCTTACTTTACTTTATAGTAAGGTTAATAATCTAGAGGAATATAATATAATAGCTCTTTAGCTTAGCTAGGTATAAGATATTTTTAGTAATTAAGTCGCGCTAGACTGTATTATTAGTATTATTAAGGAAGTAATATAATAACCTTATTATTAATAATACCGCGGGTAAGGTATTATAATAAGGGGGGAGAAAATATAGCCCTTTATGGCGCTAAATAGCCTTTAAGAACTTTATTACGTCTTTAAGGTAGTTATTAAGGTAGTAGGTCTAGGTAAGCTCTTAAGTAATTAAGTAGAGGATTTCTTTTAATTTTATTACGGTAAAGAGCTATTATATAATTATAAAGGTATCTTTAATATATAATCGCGGGAAGAAATAATAATATACTATAAACTCTAAGTCTATAGTAATCTAATAGATATCTTTATATAGATTAAAGTTACTATATATATTATTATAGGCCTTTAAGAGTATATACTGAATGAGGAGCTTATTATATATAGAAAATATATTATATATAGCTCGATAGGCCTTAATAGCTAAAGAGAGAGCTTTTAAGGTTAATAGGTATTTAAAGATTAGAATTATTACTTCTATCGGTAGATTAAGGAGTAAAGGAGATTAATTATAAAGTATCCTCCTTCTTACCTTATATCTATAGCGTTATAGCCTTTAGCTTAGCTAGGGAGGTATAGCGGCTTAAGAGTAGGATTTAGAAATAATCTTAGGTTAATAATAAGGGATTAGATAATAAAGTAGTAAAAGGGCTATTAATATCTATATTTATACCTAGATTCTTAGGGCCTAAGGCTAAAGTAGTAATATAATAGTAATAATTTAAAGTAGCTATTTATTATTATAATAAGTATATAAATAGGGATCGGTATAATATAAAAGTTCCCTAGAGCCCTAAGGCCTATACCGGCTATTAGCGCTAGGGTATAAAGGTAGGTAGGGATATTATAAGCCTAGCTATTATTAAGCGGGCGCTTAATTAAATAATATAATTAGCTATTATACCTCTTTATAGATAGGCGAATTAAGTATTTTTAAATTTCTATTAGCTAGAGGAGAAGAAAGAGAGAAAAAGAAAAAAAGAAAAAAAGAAAAGATTAAAGTATAAAAATACTTCTTCTCTTCCCCTTTAAAGGTAAAAGATATAAATTAATCCTCTACCCTTAAATAAAACCTTATCTAATAAGCTCTTTCTTTTTATCTTTATCCCTACTTAATTAATATTCTCTATAATTATATAGTTAATTTAATATTATTATCGCCCTAATAGCTCTACTTTTACCTTTATATCTTACTAGATATATAGGTCATTAGGCTTCTAGGGCACTAATATTATCGCGTAGGAGCTATTAATAAGGGAAATTAAGTTAATAAATAGTCTCCCTTCTTATTCTCGGTAGTATAAGCACTACTTAATAGCTTACCGCTTAGCGGTTAACTAATTAGGCTTATACCTTAGCCTAAGTAACTAATATCTAGATAGCCGCTTTATTAATAACCTGGCTATAAATCTCTTTACTTTATTAGAGGTGAATAAAGTATATATACTTAGGGAGAATAATACCCGGGAGGTTATAAGCCTCTTAAGCATTATTTCTATCTAAGAGTTAGCTTTTATTTATTATAGGTAGTTTAATAAAGCTATCTATTAGTTAAGCGACCTATATTAGATATATTAAGGGATAATTTATATATAATACTAATAGAAAGTAAAACCTCTATTAAAAGATACTCTTATTAGTCTATAATATAGAATAAGAGGAGTAATAAATAATAGGTATATTATTATTACTAATAGCTATAATTAATTTAATTAGCCCTCTAATTATAATAGTTATAGAGTTATAGAGGCTCCCTTTCTCTATAGTAGGGTCTCTAGAGTATTTAGAGAAGGCTATTAACTTAAAAAAGATACCTATAGCTATTATAACTATAGGATAGAAGCTAATAATAAGGGTAAAGAGACTTAATTTTTAGATCCTAAAGCTAGGGTAGAAGAATTATAGATAGAAATATAAGATAATCTTTTTTTCCCCCTCTTTTTCTCTATTAACCTATAATAAGATTCTTAAGCTCTAGATTAATTAAATATCTATTTAAGATATAGCTATAATTTTTTATCTTAATTACCTTACTCTTTAACCCTCTACCTTTATATTAGCTTATAAGTTTAATATCTACTCCTTAATAGCTATAAAGTTTAAGTCTTACCCTTTTATAAAGGCTAAATTACCCTCCTACCCCTTTAGTAATACCTTAATATCTATATAATTAATATAGATCTTCTATAATATATTAAGCCTAAGGTTAGGCTAAACCTAGATCTAATATAGGGTATATTAATTAGAGATATTAAAGGGGAGTTAAATATTAATCTAGTACTATAGGTCGGCTCTAGAAGGATATAGGGTAGCTTTCGGAAATAACCTCTATCTTTTAAGTAAAAGGTAGCTATTATTAATTTAATAATATTAATTATTATTAAAGCTCTAGGTGCCTAAGAGCCTCCTATAGCTATTATTATTTATACCCTCTCGGTTCTATACCCTATAGACTAAGGCTAGGTGGTTATTCCTAAGGGGTATAGAGGTTCTATATATAGATACTTTCCCGCTACCTACTTTATATAGCGAGCTTTATAATATCATTATATAGCTATTTTCTTAATATTAGAGTGCGATAAAGTCTCTTATATAAGCTTTAAGGGTAAGAAATTCGATACTATACCGCTTAATAGCCTATATTTCCTTATAGATAGGCTTATTAAAGTTAATTAATAGCGATTATATAATAATATTAGTAAAAATAGGGTTAAGGCGAGATATTATTCCCTAGATATATCCTAGGTCTCCTATTATAATCCCATTAAGCTTAATATATATTAGGCATTCTATCTATAAATAGTAGAAAGTAAAAAGCGAAATTATAATTATAAAGAGGATATAGAGAAAGGTAAAGAATATAATAGAAGTTTAAAGAAATATAATTTATTCCCTATCACTCTTTTAAGTATAGCTAACTCTAGGCTATAAATATCTATTGCGATTATTTACCCGCCTATAGGAGTAAATAGAGACCTAATTATAAATAATCCCCTATTTAGGTAGTCTTATTTAAGCTATAGACTAATACCCTAAAGGTAGCGAAATTATATTTCGCCTCTATCTTAAGGGCATAAGGTAGGTATTATTAATAATTATAGCTATTAATTTTAATAGGTAGCTATTTTATTTTAATATTATTACTAGTAACCTAATATTATAGGGGGGGGTAAGTTATTAATAACTAGGAGCTATGCCTATTAGCTATTATTAGTTAGCTCCCTATTATAAACCCTACTTAATTAATAATATATATATAGCTAAAGCCCTTATAACTAATAAGGGCGCTTAGGGTTAGTATTAATAATTAAAGGCTATTAGTACCTATTAGGGAGGCGGCTACTAATAATAGCAAGAATAGGTACCCTATTTACTAATAGTAATAGTTATTAGTATATTAGTATTATTAATAAGCTATATAGATAGATTATTAATAAGTATTTATTATTAATAAGCCCTATAAGTAGGATACTAATAGCCTTTAGTTATTAATTAAGCTATAAGGTATAGTACTAATAGCCTTTAGTTATTAATATTAACCTTAAGCGCTATTATTAATTATAGGTATAGGTATAATACTAATAGCCTTTAATTATTAATACCGACCCTAAGCGCCCTTATTAGTTATAGGTATAGGTATATACCCTAATTATTAATAACTACCTCTATTATAGCGCTTTAATTATTAGTAATTACCTCTATTATAGCGCCCTAATTATTAATAACCGCCTCTACTATAGCGCCTTAATTATTAATAACTACCTCTATTATAGCGCCTTAATTACTAGTAACTACCTCTACTATAGCGCCCTAATTATTAATAACCGCCTCTATTATAGCACTATAATTATTAATAGCTACCTCCTTAACCGCGCTTTAATTACTATACTATAGCGCCTTAATTATTAGTAACCAGAGTATATAGCCTAGGCGTTTACCGGTATATAGGTATTATTAATATAAGTCATTATGCCTAATATTTACCGAACTACTATAATAATTTATTATTAATACTAATAATAGTATAGCTAGCGCGATCTATATAACTACTATACCTTAATACTCCCGCACTAAATCTTAATAATATATTAGATTTAACCTTATTAATATAAGGTCTTATATATATCCCTCGAGGAGCTAAAGTAATATTAAGCTACTAGCTCGATATAAGTCCTAAATATAATAGCCTATACTATTAACTAAGACTAAATACTAAAAGGTCTCCTTAAGATACTTAAAGTAATTTAGCTATCTATTAGCCCTAAGGGTTTAGCTTTTAACGCCGACTTAATAAAGCCCGGCCTATTAGATAACTTAAGGGGCGATATATATAACTATTAAAATTAATTTCTAGGTAATTAGAGTTCTATATATACCGCTAATATAGATAAGGATAAGCCCTTAATACCTAACCTAAGCTCTTCTAATAATATATAAAGTATTTAGATTTATTCTTCGCTAATTAATTTTAAGACTCCTAAGCTTACCTTTAAACCTAGGTCCCCGGTAGAATTAGAAAGTAAATTACTAGCGATTAAACTAAAAGGCTATGCTAATTACTCTAGGCTCTTTTAGCCTAAATTTAATATAAAAGAATCCCTATAATAAGGCAATAATTATAGATAAATTAAGCGATATATTTTATTTAGTATCGCTAGGCGGAAGTAAAGAGGACTTTCTTTTAGTATTATTATATAAGCTTATATATACCGACTAGAAGATACTTATATATACCTATAACCCTCCTCTTCCCTTTAATTATAGTAATTATTATAGATTATATTACTTATATACCTAATCTAGGCTAGGGGAGGGATATTAGACTAAAAAATTCCTATATTAATTTTCTCTATAGGCTCTACTTCCGGCGCTAGAATAAGTAGGGCCGCTTTAAAGGGAGATATAGGCGTTAGGTATTAATTAACTTCTAGGGGGGCTATAGCGATTTAAAAACTTATTCTACCGCTCCCTTTAGGCGTCTCCTCTTATTTAAGAGTAATATAAATAAATAAAATATACCTACTATACTTATATTAGTTTCTATTAGGTTTCTTAGCCTTATAGCTCTTATTCTCTTACTCTTTCTCTTTTCTTTTTATTAAAAATTATTAAAGTCCCCCTATATATATATCTTTTATACTACTTAGGATATATATACCTACTCTATTATAGTTAATATATACCTACTTAAAGCTTTATTTAATATTAAATATTATACTATTATATTCCTCTCGTATAATATATCTCTATAATATTAATATCTCTTAGAATCCTTAGGAGCTAGGGTTATTAAGGAAGAGCTAATACCGCTTTATTATAATATAATCTCTTATTATTATAATTACCTACTTAAGCTCGCGTCTTTTTAAATATATAAGATTAACTTAGGCCTAAAAAGGATTATTACTCTTAATATAGACTAATTAATCCTCGGTAATCTAGATTATCTCTTTAACCTTTTAATAAAGGACTTCCTTACCCCTAGTATATATTAGCTAGATGCTATATATTTAAGTAGTACTTTTATATTTATAAAACTAACTCTTAGGTAATAGCGCCTAATTTAATATACTTTAATTGACCTATTACCTTAATAATATAATATAGATATTATTAATATCTTATTTCGGGATAGACCCCTATAACTCTTAGGAAAATATATTACTTTAAATAGTTATTAAGAAGACTATAATATACCTTTATAGTTTAATTTATTAACTATATTAATATCTAAGGAAGATTTAAATAACTTATATTATTAAGCCTAAGTTATCTACTTTATTATAATAGGTAAGCCTTAGAGCTATTAAGTTAAAGAGATTTATTAGATAAAGCCTAAGAGCTATAAGGTATTATTTCGGTAATAGGAAAATTAGAGATACCTCGCGCGTAATATATATCTATTAGGCGTAATTAATAAAATCTAAGCTAGTTAAGTAAGAGAGGGAGCTAGCCCTTCGGCTAGCTTTAGTCCTCTAAGTATATTAATTAGGTAGCTATATCTTACTTAAGACCTTTAATATTTATTATTAGGAAATTTCTATATATAAGAGTAAAGCCTAAGGTAATAATCTTCTCTAGCGAATAAGCCAGGCTATTATATAAAGTAGCTGGCTCTATACTAAATATAATAGCCGGCATAGAGGTTAATAGGTTACAGTATAGGTCCTTACCTATATATAGCTAAGCGGCGGTAAGGTGCGCTAGGAATAAAATAAGCCCTTTACTTTATTATAGGGTTAAAAGAAGTAGCCTATTACCCTAGGGGAGTTAAGGAGCTAAATTAATAAATTTTATTGCCTATCTTATATTCTTTTCGTAATTAATATTAAATAAACTCTCTTCTATTATACCTTTTTTAAAGTATAATATACTTAATAATATATTTTTCTCTATTATAATTTAGATTTTAGATATATAGGATTATATATCTTCTTATCCTATATATATAGATTTACCTATTCTTTAAGTAATAATAATAGAATATTATAATATCTTAAGAGGCTTAAATATTATAAGATATTTAGGCCTAATTAGACTCTCTATAATTAAATAGACTTTATTAGCGGAGAGCCTTACTTATCCGCTATAGCTTAATGCCCTTAGGGCCGATATCCTTATAGTAGTAGGTAGGATTAAATATACCTAGGTAGCTATTATCTTAAAACCTAATAATATAGATTTATTAAGTATATAAAGCTTAATAGCCGGCTATAATAGCCTTCTATATAATCTTAAATATTAATAAAGACTTATAGCTAAAGATGTAATTATTTATATTAAAATAGTATATATTTTAGTGCTATAGCTAATTAAGTTATCTTATTAATTTAATTATAGAAGCGCTAGTAATCCCTATCGCTTAATTTTAATTATAAATATCGCTATAATTAATAATATTATTAAGATAAGATATTCTATAGGCTTCTAGTAATATCTTATAGGTAGGGGGATCGCCTTAATATAATTATCTATCCTAAAGAAGGATAATTATATCTTATATACTATAAGTAATCTTAACGCTAGCTAATAGCGCTCCTCCTTCCTTAAACCGACCTTATTAGAGTTAGTATTTTAAGGATACTTAAAAGTCTAGGGTTCTTAAAGAATATACCTAAATATTTTACCTTTAATATTAATATATAGCTACTTAAATAAAAAGGTAGGTATAAAGATATTAGATTATATTTATTTAAGCGGAAGTTTCTTATAGTATTCTTTATTAGCCTAAAATTCCTAGATAATAATATAGTAAGGTAGGTAATAATTAGGAAACTTTAGGCTCTTAATTAATTATACCTTACTCTCTCTCTTATTTTATATTATAGGGTTATAAAAGCCTTTCTCGAGAGATAAATAATATTCTATACTTTAATAGATAGGATTAGGGAGTCTCTAGAGATAATAAGAGCTAGCTCTTTAGCTATAGTATTATATAGTTAGCTATAACTTACCTTAGAAATAAATTACCCTCCTCTCTACTTTATACCGCTTATCGCCGGTAGTAGCGCCCTTAATAAAATATTAGGAATAATATTAGGAATAATAAGATATTATAGACTACCGGGGGGCCTCTAGATATATCCTATTACCCTTATTAACGATAGGGGTATATCCTATTAATTAAGCCTTTTAGAGTCTTATCGCCTCCCTCTAATAGATAATAAGAAATAGGTAAATTATCCTCCTTTACTACCTAATTTAAGCTATATATATAGGGATATTCTAGGGACTTAATTTAGTCTTTTTAAATAGCCTAGGTATATACTATAATATATCTTAGATTTACTTATAGAGAGGTCTAATCTTAAGGGGTATTAATTACTCCCTAGAGACTTTAATAACTCGCGAGGTCTACTTTATTACCCGCTATATCCTAAAATTAAGTAATTTATATATTTATCCCTTTTTATAAAATACCTATAGAAATATTAAAGATAGTATTAATACTAGACCTTATTTTTTCTATTATAAGTATTAATAAAACTCTCTATAGAGGGAAATATTAAATAGAACCCCTTAAAGATAGAAATCTAATAATAATAAATAAGGCTCCTAATATTAGCTTCTCTAGGCTATTTACTAAGGTAAGGGAATTATTCCCTTAAGGGAGGTAATATAGGTATTATCTATCTTATTATCGTTAGGTACTATAGCGCCTTAATAACCTTATACTCTTTTAGGCGGTCTTAATCTATATCCTCGCTAGGTTTAAATTATACCCTTTAGTCTATAGCTTTAAATTAGGCTATTACTACTATATATATTAACTTAAAGTAATTATTACCTTATAGCTTATTATATAACCTTTAGAGGCTCCCCCTTTTATCTTTATCTATAAGAGCTAGGTAATCTCTAGAGCTAAGGATAAAGGCTAGAAGTCTTACCCTATACTTTAATTTAATATATACCTTATTTTATTAATTACCGGTCTTATTATATTTTTTATTTATTTCCTTACTTACCTTATTTATATAGTAAACCTTATTAATAATATAGGATAATAGCTTATTATAGCCTATTACTCCCCTTAGGGCTTAATAAGCTTAGGTATATTATAGCTAATTATACCTAATAAAGATATTATTAAAGTTAGTCCTTTCTTAGGTATAACTTAACTACTTACCTTATTATATTATTACTCTAAAGGCTAGGTTACCTTCTTTAAGGTTAAATTTATTAAGAGGCTTATAAGCTTATTCCGCCTATAGTTATTTTAAGTAATTTATAGCCTTAATAAAGCGCCTAATAGTATCTTTACTTAAGATAGCTAATATAAGGCTATTTATATTATTTATTATAACCTTATCTTTAATCTACTCTTTAAGAATATCTTATTAATTTAGTCTTTATATCTACTTAATTCTATATATTAATAAAGCTTAATCGATCTAAGTATTTCTAGCTATCCTCTATTTCTTTATATTAGCGATATACTAACTTACTTTCCTTTTCTCCCTTAAAGTTTTAAAGATCTTAAAATTAGGCGCCTCTAATAATATCTTAATAAAATTAAGGTCTAATTTATAATTACTTAATATAATATTATTATTATCTACCTATAGGGTATCCTTATTAATAAGGCGGCTATTAATAATATTTATATTATTAGCGGCATTCTCCTTACTATCCTCCTTATAGGTATTAAGGTACCTAGCGGGTAATATCTCCTAAGACTTTATCTTACTTTTAAGGCTTATTAACTTACTTTAAAAATACCCTATTTCTTCTTTAGCTAGGCTTATAAAGGCCGCGAGGCTGATTTAATTAATTATACTGCTATTAACTTAATTATAGGAAGTTCCTTATAATATCTTATTCTATCTATTAAGTAATAAGGATTAACCTAGGCCTTTTAATAATCCTTTAAGGGTAATTAACCTTACCTTAAGAAGCACTAAATTATCCTTTATTATATTAATATTCTTATCCGCTAGTCTATAATACTTAATAAATAATAATAAAAGTCTTTATAAAAAATCATTATAATCTCTAAGATAGCTAAAGTTTATATAAGACTAGAAGGCTTCTTTAAGCCTAAGTAATTTCTTATTAACCTAAATAATTAACCCTTTTAGCTATCTAGCCTTTATTATTTAATAAAGTTACTTAATAAAGTCTATTAATAAGAGAATCCTTAGCTATATCTTAATAATTAAGATAATATTAATAGGTTACTTTAAGTTATAATTAAATGCAGTGATAATATTAAACTTAATAGAATAATTATCTCTATAAAGAAATATATTTAATTAAAGTATCCCTTAATTTCGCTATTACTTACCTACCGCGATTTAATCCCTTTATTCTTCCTTATATTAAGGGTAAGGAGTATAAATCTATTATCAAAAGGATTATAGAGTAACCTTCTTAATATAAAAAGGCTATATATAGTAGACTAATATATCTACCCGGCTATAGAGTTAGACTATCCTTTAAGAGAGGTAAGGGAGCCTAGATTAGCGATAGTTAATATTTTAAGTATAATAGCGCTAGAGGTAATTAGATTAAGCTAGGCCCTTAATAAAGATATTAAATATAGTAAATAAGGCACTATAGTTATACTAAAGCTTATTTAAGATAACGTACATGTATAGCGAGCCGGATAGTAAGCGAACCGGACACTTTTCTTAACCTCCAAGATAGAAATCACTATAAAAATACCACACACTATTTGATCAATTAAAACTACTCGCTATAC
>MAEB01001857.1:0-16511 GCA_001680515.1 Fusarium phaseoli | reverse complement strand
TAAAAGTCTATAGAGGAGCTAAAGGGTATTTATATATAAGTTAATTAATTATTTATTTAAATAAAATATTAAGGAACACGATATTAAAATAGGGCCTATTATTTAATATAAGACTTATATAGGGCTATTAAATACCTATATAGATATATAGATTAGCTATATAGATAGCGTATTTAGATAAGGTCTAAGTGAGCTAGAGGTTTATTATATAAAATCTACCTTATATAATTAATTTAAGTTTATTATCTGCCCCTATAGAGTATACCTACTTTTCACTATCTATTACTATCCTAATTAAAATGCCTATAATTAAGAAGTATTTACCGCTACTCCCGCAAGAGAGTAAGTTAGCTAGAAATAATAAACCGGGAATAATTATCTGCTCTAGCTAAAAAATAGATCCTTTTAATACTTAGATTATATATTTATAGAGGTAGATTAAAACCCTATAAAGATAAGTTATAATACTTAAGGCCCTTAATTTAAAATACTATTAAAGGCTAGAGGGGTAAGAGCGATATATTATTAAGGTTTTTAGTGCTATTTATTTAGCTATTAAGGCTTATTAAGAAGAGGAATTTAAGGGACTTTTAAGTAAGCTTTATAGCGATATCGCGCTAGGGTCATTTAATAATAATAATTAGGTATAAATATTCCGGTTATATATACTTCTCGGCAGCTAGGCTTTAATCTCGAGCTAGTAAATAATCCTATTTCCCCTCCCTTATGTAACCTATTGGTAACTATGTAGCTTAGCGCTTTAATAACCTCCTAGGTGCCGGCTAATTAGACCTCTAGGTAATAAAGAGGAGGAGAGATACTAGCATTAGTAGTCCTTAATTAAGAGCTATTAAGTTAAGTAAGGGTTCTATATAATTAAGTAATAATATATAAAGAGAAGAGTCTCTAGTAGGTATAGCTTAAGTTCTTTAAATCCTCCCTTTATTATAGTATCTATTACCTATAAGTTTATTAACTTTAGTATAACCTTAATCTAAGGTATATATACTCTATTTAAATATAAAGATTATAATAATAATATTTTTATTAAATATATATTATTTTCTAATAATAAGGGTAATATCTATTACTAATTTAATTATATCTTAGTTATTAAACCTAAGGAATTTATCACTAGAATTATTAATATCTATTATTATACTTAAGTTACCTTAACTTTCTATCTTAGACTTAAAGCTATATATTTTCCTTAGATTAATATCTAAATAGATATCTAATTATTAAATAAAGGGGGCTATAAGTTTATTCTCTCTATTTATATTAATATTATTAGCTATTAATTAAAATATATTATTATTATTACTATATTACCTAATAATACTAAAATAAAGTAAGAAGAGACCCTAGAGGAATATAAGATAATTAACTTAAAAATAGGGCTATTTAAATTACCTTCCCCTCTAAAGCTACCTTCTCTACTTATTAAACCCTACTAAGAGCCTACTATATAAAAGAATAAAGATAGAATACTAAATATTAATATTAATAATTAAATTAAGTTAAATTAGCTAATTAAATAGATCAATAGAAGTCTAATTTATAATTTATTAGCTTATTTTAAGATTAACTTAAATTAATTCCCTTATTTTTTATTATATATTAGAGCTTTTATAAAATAACTCTATAAAGGTTATATAATTTACTTTTAGTTAATATTATAATAATATAGTAGAACTCGATTTAACTTATAGACTATTAATAGCTAATATTAATATATTATTCTATCGGTACCCCTTAAACTAAAAACTATAATCGCTAAGTATTAGCTATAGGTGAGTTTATTTCCTCTTTTCTTAGAGGTTAGCTTTAGTATAATTAATTTCTAATATTTTAATATATTATATCTAGGGTATCTTTCTAAATATTAATAAAGAATATAAAGATTCTAAATATAAGCTTCTCACTAAATAATATATAATTAAAGTAAGATATTAATTCTCTAAATAAAGCTACCTTAATTAATACTTTATATCTTTAAGTAAGACTTTAAGAAATACTATTTAGTTTTAGTACTCTATAAGCATAAGGTTAATATAGCCGCTATAATATTACTCTTCCGCTAATAGTAATAATACTATATAATAGGTAGTTTCTAGGTTTATATAAAATAGGTTTAATAAGCTTATAGTAAGGATAATTAAAAGGATAGTCTACCTAAGAAAAGTAATAAAGCTATTAATACTTTAAATACCTATCTAACTTAGCTCCTTTAATATATTACTTAGAGCTAAATTACTTATTAGTTTAAGAAATTCACTTAATAGCCGCCGGTATAGGTACCTATAAGTATAAAGCTAAATTTAGTTCTATTAGCTTAATATAGTACCCTAAGCTATTCTATTAGGTTAAGGCTAAACTAGATATAGTAGTAAATATAGTAGTATAGTTACTTTAATAAGAAGACGATTAATATCTCGACCTATCGGGAGTTATTCTATATTAAAGGTCTTATAACTTATATACCCTCCTCTACCCTATTACCCTCCTCAGTAAGTTAAGGGTATAAGTCTAGTTCTTTCTAACTAACCCTCCTTAATAGATTTATTTTAGGATTTAGCTCGGGAGTTTACTTTAGGTTCTATGAATATTATATAGTTCGTGATTTATCTAACTTAAGCTTAACTTCTTATAAGAGGCGATTAAATAGGAAACCTACTTTTAAAATATATATTATATAAACTATTTCTATAGTAATTATTAAATTATATTATTTAAGACTAAGGGTTTACGTTATAGAAAGTATAATAAACCCTACTTAACCTCGCTACTTCCTTAATAATTTACTTTATACCCGCTATTATTTTCCTTATTAAACTGATTTTATTCCTCTAGCTAGGTGCCTAGGGACCTCCTTAAGGGCTGTAATTTAAGGAGCTATATATAGGATAGAAAACCTTATCTTTTGATTAGCTGGGCTAGGCCCTCTTATGATTGGTTGAAAACCCCCCCCCTTGCCTTATAATATAGCTAAAGTATTTTATAGCCTATATTCCGTTACTTAAGGTTACTATATTTAGCTACTTCCTTTATATAGCGCCGAGGCTAGTCTCGGCGCCTTCCGTCTCGGTATACCTAGCCTGCCTAATTAGGTTAGCTAACCTAATAGCCTGGCTAGCCTGGGTTCCTTTAGTTGCGGCCCCGGCTTATTATTAATAATTTTAACTATTAGTTTAATTACTTCCATTAAAGCTAGTAGCTTAATGGCAGTGAGGCCTATTTTTCCTATAGGGTAGGGGTTTGATTCCCGGCTGCGCATAGCGTATGAGGCTATAGGCCCCTTTTTGCGTACTGCGGCCCTTGCCTCGTTATATGACCGTAGCTGGTTGCGCGGCTAGCTTTAGCTGGCCCTTTAGGCCTATCGCTATTAGCTGGTTCTATATTGCGGTCCCTTATGCATAAAGAAGAATCGTGCCCCCGGCTAGATTTAAACTAGCGACCTTTATATAAGACGATAGGTCTTCTATAACGTATAACCACTGCGCCACGGGGGTATTATTTTCCTTATATTACTATAAAATAACTTAAATCTTATGCGATCTAATTTTAAAATATTTAAAGTAATAATATCCGTTAGGTATTAAAGGCGATATATAGGGAGCCTAAATTTAGTAGCTATAAATAAAGCTCGACCTTTTATATATACCTCTAAAGGACTATATATAGCTAAGAGCTTCCTCTTAAATTTAACTTAATAGATTAATTTAATATTATATCTTTATTTAGTGAGCTAAATATTAAATATATTAAAGTTTAGTTTATAAATAAAGGCTTAATAAATATCCCTATAGTCTAGGAATATTATTTAGTTATTATAAAAGCGGTAAATAATAAATTCTATAGAGTTAAAAGCCTAAAATATATAGCCTTAATCTTAATACTTTACTATTACCTTCTTAATAGCTCTTATATTATAATCTTATTCCTAGAGTATAAGCTATTTTCTATTAATATAATAATAATATAGGTAAGCGGTATATAATCTACCGATAAAATACTAAATATAGGTAATATAAAAGCCTTTAATAAAGCTTAAATAGCTCTTAATACCTTAGTAATAATATCTAATAATTAATTAAATAGACTAAATACCCTAGGAGATCTTAATAGAGCTATATATTATATTAAAAGACTACTTAGGGGTATTTTTATAAGAGTCTTTATTATAGGTATATTAAAGGCTATAGAGTAGCTCTATAAGGGTCTCGCTATCGACTCACTAAGAGATTATATAGCTTCTTATTAAAGGGAGTATATACTTAAGGGATTTAAAAAATTAAATAATCTTATAAATTATATTACCTAGCAGCTTTATTATCGCGCTTAGGTTAAAGTATAGGATCTATAATATAAAAGCCTTTAATATTTTTATATTTATTTTTATTTATTAATCCCTAAGAAGGGTAATTATAATAATATCTACTTTAGACTTTTAAGTTACCCTATAGATTAATAAGGTATTAATTATATTAATATTTAATTTTTTATATCTAAGAATATAAAAGTCTTAATTAAAATTAACTCTAGCTAAATTAGGAATAAAGAAATCTTATATATAAGATCTATTAATTATATAGCTAATATTAAATATAGCTAATAAAAGAGTAATTAGATACTTAAAGGTCTTAGATAAATAAATAGAAGGATTAATATATATACTATCGTAATACTTTAGGAGGGTATTATTAATAAATACCTACTTTAGTGCTAAAGATTTATTAATATTAAGCTTACTTATAGCCTTTTAAAGTTTAATATAATAAAATATAATCAGTTATATAAATACTTATTAAAAGAAGAGAAATAATTAAAAACTAAAGGTTATAAATAATAAATATAATTAATATTAACTTATTACCTATAGCTACCTTTAATAAATATAAAGTTATATATAGCTATTAAAATTAATATTACTATTATAGGTTTAGCTTATATATCTATAATTAATATTTCTATAGGTAGGTATCTATTTTAATAGAGGTAAAATTTAACCTTTTAATAGGTATATATAATATAGGAGGCTAATATAAGAGATATTTTACTTTAGTAGACCTAGACTTAATAATAGATCTTTTAACCTCTTATAACTAAGGTATCACTAGCCTATATATATATAACCTATTAATATATTAATATAGCTTAAGCTATAATTAAAAGGAGAGTAAGATTATTAAATAATATTTAAGTATATTATTAGCCCTAGGCTTACTTTATAAGGTCTTAAGGATATTAATTTTAACTTTTAGGTAGGTTAATTACCTTATAGTTAATAACTTTAAGTATTATAAAGAGGTACCTATCTAATAAGAGGTATATCTCTTAAGGGGATAAATTAAGATAGGGAAATCCTCTACTATAAATATTTTAAAAGATATTAAGGCACTCTTTATCTATATTACCTATATTTTATGAATATAATTAGTATAATATTATATTATTAGAGCCCTCCCTTTATAGGGCTATTAAGCTAAGAGAGATAATAATTATAGTATAACTTAATTATTAAGCTAAGTTGGTTAATTAAGATATTATCTTAATATAAAGTATTATTTAATAAATATAAGGTAAGATACCTAATTAGATTATATAGATATATAGAGGTATAAGAGAGATCACTATATAGCGATCTTATATTTATCTATAAGCGGTAAATACCTTTAAGCGAATATACTTCTATAATAGAGTTTATAAGGCTATATTAATTAGTGAATCGCTAGTATTAATAGGGGAAAGTAGGCGGCTTAGCTAAATATAATGCCTAATTAATTAATAATATAAGAGCCGCTTGTGACTCTAGGCGAAAGCCCCTAGCTCGCCTAGATCTATATAAATTTTAATTAATAAGCGCGTAAATTATTCCTAGATATTTACTTTAAATAGGGGCTTATAATATAGTAAGTTCCTCTAATAAAATAAAGGTATTTAGCTCTAGGGTTATTTAGCGCTAGACTTAGTGAGCCCATTCGCGCCGTGGCTGCGTTTCGTTATGCCTAGGCCCGGGCCTAGGCCCGGATTAGGGTCGGGGTCGGGGTCAGGGTTAGTATCCCGCTTATTTAATCTAAGAAATAACTAGCCCCTAGGGCGGGTATATCGTATAGCGATCTAATTTTTAACTACCTTAACTAAAGTCTTAAGCCTTACTTTCTATATAATTTATAAATTAATTATAATATATATTATTTTAAGTCTATTATCTATTTAATTACTCCTCCTACCTCTTTTATTATTAATAATTTAGTCTATATAGTTAGCTATTCCCTTTTTCTTCCTCGAAAATAGCTAAAGTATAAATCCCTCTTAATCTTATTAATAGCTTTATTATAGGTATCTATATAAAGAACTTTATCTTATTTTAATATAGTTAAGGCTTAATACCTAAATAAGGTAAGGTTCTTATTAATATAATAGATAATAGCGCTAGACTTAATAAATTATTTATTATATACTTTAATAAAGATAAAGGTATTTTTAAAATAATTTAAAACTAAATAATATAGACCCTTAATACCTAAGAAGAGGTCTTAGCCTAAGATAAAATCTAGCGCCTTAAGCTAGCTTTTAATAAAAGTAATAAGATTAATTAATACTCTATTATTAAGCTTTATATTATTATTATTTATAAAATCTTATTAAGGATTATAATAGAGGTAAATTATTATTAAAGTTTAATATTATATATTATTAATAAACTTATTATAATATAATAAATATAAAGATATCTAGAACCTACTTATTATTTAGTAAGATATATTAAAGGACTTAATATATCTAGATAATAACCTAGCGTAATATAAAGAAAAGTTTAAAGAATATTAAGTAAGATAGGCTAAGAGACAGAAATCTTATTAAAAGGATTAAGAAGCTATACTTAGATATAAGGCCTTAACTTATAGTAACTTTATTAAGAGAAATAATACCTATAAATAATAACTTCCTTTTTCTAAAAATAATTTAATAGACCTACTATAAAACCCTTATAGTTACTTTTATCCTATAGATTAATAGCTAGCCTTATATAAGGCTAGATTTAATATATCCTTAAAATAACTTAATATTTCCTTTTAATAGCTATCTAACTTTTCTATTTAATCATAAAAGGAATAATAAGAAGAGCTAAAAGTTAACCCCTTTTAAGTTTTATCTATAAAGCTAATAATATAGGGGCTATCTATCTTTTTTTCCCTATTTACAAAATAAGTAATATCGCTACTATATCTTAGCTTTTCCGCTTTATTTATAAAGTAAGCGATATCGCTATTACGTTCTCGCTTTTCCCTTAAATATTAAAAGGGGTCAGCGACGCCAGGATCTAGCTTTAGGCAAAGGAAGTTAGAAGGCCCTATTACTACCGCCTCTAAAACTGTGGGTTCTTAAGAGCCGCCTAACCTTATACTAGAAAAAAGCTAATAGGCTCTTAGGAGCCACTTAGTCTATAAAGCTAGTCTTTTATAAGAGTTACCCTATTATTATTTAAATAGAAGGAAAGGAAGCCTATCGAAATTATTATTAATATAGAGGGCTATTCCCCTTAGTTATAGAATTTATACTAGCTATAAAGAGACTAGTTTAAAATATTATTCTTTTTTAAGTTCTTACCTAGGTATTTAGCTTAAAAATAGCCTTTTATATAATACTTACTCTAAAGGAATAGCCTAACCACTAAAAAGTAGATATATAACTTTATTACTAGCGGTCTTTATATAGGCCCTATAAGCTATAGAGGCCTATAAATAGGCCAAGATTTAAGGCATAATAAATAAAGATATTAAATAATATTTATATTTAATTTAAGTATAATTAGGCTTTAATTAGTAAAGAAATAAGGCAGTAAAGATAATAAAGATAGTTATATAATATCGCAATTACAGGTTATAGCACCCCATCTCTAGTAAAGAGAGGGGCCGGCCTAAGCAATTAGGCCCCCAGGTAGTTAATTAGTTTTTTATTAAAATATAAATAAGTAAGTATAATAGACTAGGAAGTTAAGGATCTACCTATATAAGCGCGCTACTCTAAATTAGTACTATCCTTAAATTAAGTTTAAGTCATTATAATAAAAGCCTAATTTTAAGAACCTAGGTACTTAAATCTCTAAATAAACTATTAATAAGTATTATTAATACCTTTAACTCTTTTATAATCTATAATATAAATACTAAAGATACCTCTCTTATTATACCTAAATACGGTCGCAGTCGCATATATATCTACCTTATATTAGCATTCTCTAGAGAAATTCCTCGCGATATTACTTAAAGGATCTAGGATATCTTAAGAGACTAGCCCTATTGAAATAACCTATAGAACTTTATCTAAATTATAAATATTATATAGTCTCTCTTAAATAGGATATTTTTTAAGTATACTTTAAGGGGTTTTAGCCCTTCTATATTAACTAAAGGAAATATAAGTATATCTACCTTAACCTCTATTAAGTATATCCTCTTTAAGCCTACCTTATTTATTTATCTAGCTAATAATATTACTATAGAGCGTAATATAGGGGGATTTTAGGCTCTAGACTATCTACTTTATATAGAGCTAGAAAGTATTATATCTTTTATATATTCTAAGTCTTAAGGTAGGTATTTAGAATAATTTCGCTATTACTTTCTTAATAAATAATAAGTTCTCTAGAATCTAGCTATTAAATTACCTCTTAATAATAAAACTATCTTAATTAAGAGAAAGTTAATAAAAAATATCCTTAAGAAAGAGAGTCTTAAAGTCTACCTTAATTTCTATTAATATATCTTAAAGAGTTTATAGGTAAAGGTATCTATAGATAAAGTAAGATATTAAATTATATATATATAACTAAGAGATTTTACCTTAATCTATAAAAATTCTCTTTTTTCTATTAGGTTTCTTCTTTCGCTAGTAAATAGAGAGTTAAAGTCTACTATTATAGATTAAAATTATTCTATATAATATCTATTAATATTATATATATTAAGATATTAAGAGTACCTTAGATATATTAATTAATCTTACTCTTAAGCTATATATATATAAGAGCTTCTAAATATAAATTAAAAAATAATTAAGATAGAAAAAATATTATAAATATATAGCTTTTATTTTACTCTATAATAAGGTTAATAATCTCGAGGAATATAATATAATAGCTCTTTAGCTTAGCTAAATATAAAATATTTCTAGTAATTAATTTATATTAAACTATATTATTAATATTATTAAGGAAGTAATATAATAACCTTATTATTAATAATACTACAAATAAGGTACTATAATAAAGGGGGAGAATATATAGCTCTTAATACCGCTAAATAACCTTTAAGAACTCTATTATATCTTAGAGGTAGTTATTAAGGTAATAGGTCTAGATAAGCTCTTAAGTAATTAAGTAAAGGATTTCTTTTAATTTTATCTTTATAAAGAGCCGCTATATAACTATAAAGGTATCTTTAATATATAATCGCGAGAAGAAATAATAATATACTATAAACTCTAAGTCTATAGTAATTTAATAAATATCTTTATATAAATTAAAGCTACTATATATATTATTATAGGCCTTTAAGAGTATATATTAAATAAGGAGCCTATTATACCTAAAAAATATATTATATATCGCTTAATAACCCTTAGTAACTAAAGAGAGAGCTTTTAAGCTTAATAGATACTTAAAGACTAAAAGTATTACTTCTATTAATAGATTAAGGAGTAAAGGAGATTAATTATACAGTATCCTCCTCCTTACCTTATATCTATGGCATTATAGTCCTTGGGTTAACTAGGGAGGCATAGCGGCTTAAGAGTAAGGTTTAAAAGTAATCTTAGGTTAATAATAAGGGATTAAATAAGGCAATAAAGCGATAAAAGGGCGGTTAATATCTATATTTATATCTAGATTCTTATCTAAGCTAAGAACTATAAGTAGCTAAAGCCTATAGTTAAAGCGGTTATATAGTAATAATAGTTTAATATAGCTACTTATTATCGCAATAAGCGGGTAAGTAGGGATTAATATAATATAAAAGTTCCCTAGAACCCTAGGGCTTATATTAGCTATTAGCACTAAGGTATAAAGGTAGGTAGGGATATTATAGGCCTAGCTATCACTAAGTAGGCGCTTAATTAAATAATATAATTAGCTATTATACCTCTTTATAGATAGGCGAATCTAGGACTCTTAAATTTTTATAGGCTAAAGGGGAAGAGAGAGAGAAAAAGGTGAAAAAAAAAAAAAGGGTTAAAATATAAAAGTATTTCTCCTCTTCCCCTTAAAAGGTAAAAGATATAAGCTAATCCTTTACCCTTAAATAAAGCCTTATTTAATAAGGTCTTTTATTTTATCTTTATCCCTACTTAATTAATATTCTCTATAACTATATAGTTATTTTAATATTATTATTACCTTAATAGCTCTATTATTACCCTTATATCTTACTAGATATATAGGTCGCTAGGCTTCTAGAGTATTAATATTATTATAAAGAAGCTATTAATAAGGGAAATTAAATTAATAAGCGGTCTCCTTTCTTATTCTTAATAATATAAGTATTATTTAATAGCTTACTAGTTAGTAATTAATTAGCTAAGCTTATACCTTAATTTAAATAATTAATATTTAGATAGCCGCTTTATTAATAACCTAGCTATAAATCTTTTTACTTTATTAAAGGTAAATAAAGTATATATACTTAAGGAGAGTAATACCTAAGAGGTTATAAGCCTCCTAGGTATTCTTTCTATATAAGAGTTAGCTTTTATCTATTATAGGTGGTTTAATAAAGCTACTTATTAATTAAGTAACCTATATTAAATATATTAAGGTATAATTTATATATAATATTAATAGAAAGTAGAACTTCTATAAAAAGATACTCTTATTAATCTATAATATAGAATAAGAGGAGTAATAAATAATAAATATATTATTATTATTAATAGCTATAATTAATTTAACGAGCCTCTAATTATAATAATTATAGAGTTATAGAGGCTCCCTTTCTCTATAGTAAGGTCTCTAGAGTATTTAGAGAAGGCCGCTAACTCTAAAAAGGCATATATAGCTACTATAACTATAGGATAAAAGCTAATAATAAAGGTAAAGAGGCTTAATTCTTAGATCCTAAAGCTAAGGTAAAAAGAACTATAGATAGAAATATAGGATAGTCTTTTTCCCCTCTATTTTCCCTATTAGCCTATAATAAGATTCTTAAGCTCTAGGTTAATTAAATATCTATTTAAGATATAGCTATAATTCTCTATCTTAATTACTTTACCCTTTAACCCTTTACCTTTATATTAATTTATAAGCTTAATATTTATTCCTTAATAGCTATAAAGTTTAAATCTTACTTCTTTATAAAAGCTAAGCTACCCTTCTAGCCCCTTAATAATACCTTAATATCTATATAATTAATATAGATCTCCTATAATATATTAGGCCTAAGGTTAAGCTAAACCTAGATTTAATATAAGGTATATTAATTAAAGATATTAAAGGGGAGTTAAATATTAATTTAGTATTATAGATTAACTCTAAAGAGGGATAAAGTAGCTTTTAAAAATAATCTCTACCTTTTAAGTAAGAAGTAGCTATTATTAATTTAATAATATTAGCTATTATTAAAGCTTTAGGTACTTAAGAGCCTCCTATAGCTATTATTACTTACGCCCTCTTAGTTTTATACCTTATAGATTAAGGCTAGGTAATTATTCTTAAGGGGCATAGAGGTTCTATATATAGATACTTTCCCGCTATTTACCTTATATAGTGAGTTTTATAGTATTATTATATAGCTATTTTCCTAATACTAGAGTATAATAAAGTCTTCTATATAAGCTTTAAGGGTAAGACATTTAGCGCTATATTATTTAATAGCCTATATTTCCTTATAGATGGGCTTATTAAAGTTAATTAATAATAATTATATAATAGTATTAATAAAAGTAGAGTTAAAGTAAGGTATTATTTCCTAGATATATCTTAGGTCTTTAATTATAGTCTTATTAAGCTTAATATATATTAAGTATTTTACCTATAAATAATAGAAGATAAAAGGCGAAATTATAATTATAATAAGAATATAAAAAAAGGTAAAGAGTATAATAGAAGTTTAGAGAAGTATAGTTTATTCCCTATCGCTCTTTTAAGTATAGCTAACTCTAGGCTATATATAAGTATCTATTGCGACTATTTACCTACTTATAGAGCGGCTAGGGAATAATAAATAATCCCCTACTTAGGCTTATTTAAGCTATTTATTAATACCTTAAAGGTAGCGAAATTATATTTCGCCTCTATCCTAAGGGCATAAGGTAGGTACTACCAGTAACTATAGCTACTAATTTTAATAGGTAGCTATTCTATTTTAATACTATTGCCGGTAACTTAATATTATAGAGGGGGTAAGTTACTAATAACTAAGAGCCGCGCCTATTAGTTATTACTAGCTAGCTTCTTATTATAAACCCTACTTAACTAATAATATATATATAGCTAAAGTCCCTATAATTAGTAAGGGCGCTTAAGGTCGGTGCCGGTAACTAAAGGCTATTAGTATAGCTAAAGCCTCTATAACTAATAAAGGCGCTTAAGGTCGCTACTAATAACTAAGGGCTATTAGTATTATACCTCACGGCTTAACTAATAACTAAAGGCTATCGGTATCCTACTTATAGGGCTTACTAGTAATAAATACTTACTAATAACCTCTCTATATAGCTTATTAGTAACGCTAATATACTAATAACTACTAATTACTAATAACTGCCTCTATTATAGCGCCCTAATTATTAATAACCGCCTCTACTAAAGTGCCTTAATTATTAATAACTACCTCTATTAAAGCGCTCTAATTATTAATAACCGCCTCCACTAAAGCACCCTAATTACTAATAACTGCCTCTACTATAGCGCCCCGGCTCTAATTACTAAGAACCTACTGCCTCTATTAATCCACTATAACGATCTATAGGTTACTAATACTAATAACGGCATAACTAATGCAGTCTAGGTTACCTATCTTATTAGCACTCTAGCACTAGGTCTTAATAGTATATTAGATTTAACCTTATTAATATAAGGTCCTATATATATCCCTTAAGGAGCTAAAGTAATATTAAGCTACTTACTTAATATAAATCCTAAATATAATAGCCTATATTATTAATTAAGATTAAATATTAAAAAGTCTCCTTTAGATATTTAAAGTAATCTAGCTATCTATTAGCCCTAAGGGTTTAGCTTTTAATACTAACTTAATTAAGCCTAAGTTATTAAAGAACTTAAAGAGCGATAAATATAACTATCGAAATTAGATTTAAAGTAATTAAAATTCTCTATATATTATTAATATAGATTAAGATCTACTCTTAATACCTAACTTAAGCTCTCTTAATAATATAGAAAGTATCTAGACTTATTCTTTATTTATTAATTCTAGGGCCCTTAACCTTACCTTTTAACCTAGGTTATTAATAAAATTAGAAGGTAAATAGCTAGCGATTTAACTAAGAGGCTATATTAATTACTCTAGGCTCTTTTAATATAATTTTAACTTAAGAAGATAATCCCTATAATAATATAATAACGGTAGATAAATTAAGTAATATCTTTTATTTAATATCCTTTAGTAAAAATAAAGAGGACTTTCTTTTAATATTAATATATAGGCTTAAATATATAGATTAGAAAATACTTATATATACCTATAATACTGCCCCTCTCTTCCCTCTTATAATTATAGTTATTATAGATTATTCTATTTATAAAGACCGATAAGGTAGCCGGTAGTTTATATACTTAGTCTAGGCTAAGAGAAGGATATTAGACTATAAAATCCCGCAATAGTTTCCTTTATTAGCTCTATTCTACCTCTAGCGCTAGGGTAAATAGGGCTACCTTAGAGGTATAAATAGGCGATAGATATTAATTAATTTCTATAGGGGATATATTAATTTAAAGCTTTATTCTATCGCTCTCTTTTAGCTTTTCCTCTTACTTAAAAGTAATTTAAAGGAATAAACTATACCTATTATACTTATATTAGCTTTAATTAAGTTTCTTAGTCTCGCGGCCTTTATTCTCTTCCTCTTTCTCTTTTCTTTCTATTTAAAATTACTAAAGTCGCCCTATATATATATCTTTTATATTAATTAGAATATATATACCTACTTTACTATAGTTAATATCTACCTACTTAAAGCTTTATTTAATACGAAGTACTATATTATTATATTCCTCTCGCATAATATATCCCTATAATACCGATATCTCTTAAAATCCTTAGGAGCTAAGGTTATTAAGGAAGAGCTAATGCCGCTTTATTATAATATAATTTCTTACTATTATAGCTACCTACTGAAGCTTATATCTTTTTAAATATATAAAATTAACCTAGGTATAAGAAAGATTATTATTCTTAATATAGACTAGTTAATCCTTAATAATCTAGATTATCTCTTTAACCTTCTAATAGGGGACTTCCTTACTCTTAATATATATTAGCTAGACGCTATATACTTAAGTAATACTCTTATACTTATAAAACTAATTCCTAGGTAATAGCGCTAAGTTTAATATACTTTAATTAACCTATTACCCTAATAATATAATATAGATATTATTAATATCTTATTTTAGGATAGACCCCTATAGCTCTTAGGAAAATATATTACTTTAAATAATTATTAAGAAGACTAAAATATATCTCTATAGTTTAATTTATTAACTATATTAATATTTAAGCAGGATTTAAATAATTTATACTATTAGGCTTAAGTTATCTATTTTACTATAGTTAATAAGCCTTAAAGCTATTAAGTTAAAGAGATTTATTAAATAAAGCCTAAGAGCTATAAGGTACTATTTTAATAATAGGAAAGCTAGAGATACCTTATATATAATATATACCCACTAGGTATAATTAATAAAATCTATGTGACGATCGGGTGTTTCCTAAGGGATAAACCGGTCGTGCTGGGTTTATATTAATAGAGAGTATAGGGCGTAGTCTAAGTAATAAGGGCGTAAGTCACATCTAATAATATACCTAAGGGTATTAGGTATAACTAAGTTATATTAATAGCTAAAGTAGCTATATCTATCTAATATATAAAGGGAATATATTTATATACCGGCTACTTCTATAAGTTAATTATAGTCGACTTAAGTTAAATCGACTTAGTTTAACCTATATAGTCGTGTTAAGTTAAACTAACCTTACTTAATATATATATAGTATAATATGCTTATAGGGTAGTTATTATAGGTTATTTTAATTTTCTATTAAGGTAGACCGCCTAGTTCCTTATGGGTCGTAATATAGCCCGTAATATAATATCTCCCCTCTAGTAGTCTTACCCTTAAGACTATATAAGTAGATTAAGTCCCTATAAGTTAATTTCCTAACTAACCTACCTTTATTTCCTTATTTTCCGGCTAATAATATATTAAGTTATATTATAAAAACCGTTTTTACGTCTAAAAATTATAGCCGAGAGGTATAGCAATCTTACTAAAGTAATTAAGAAGTTTAGTTTCAAAATACTATATTATTCTACTTATTTTAAGGCTAACTATCACCATTATATAGTAGCAGAGGGTAAATAGCGATATAACTTCTATATAGAGAAGAAGTATACCTAACATAACTTTAGTAATATTATTTCTTAAGTATATTCATAAAATAAATATCTAATTAGTTTCTTATTAATAGTTTATAATTACTTATATTTCACGAGAGAAGGACTACCTAGAGGAGTAGAAAGAGTAGGCTAAGGCTAACTTACTAAAAGCCCTAGCTTATTTATAGCGGCTATATTATTAGAAGAAATATTTATGGGAAAAAGCGGTAGAGATAATTTATTAAGGCTATAAAGATTTAGATAAATTAGAGGAATTAAAGCGTCAGGATAAAGAGGAGTATTATTCTATTGAGGTAAGGGCTCTCTTTAAGATTTAGCTCTTAGAGGATTATAGGGTTATTAATTAAAGTATAGTCCCTTTTAAGGCTTTATTTACCTTTAATGCTCTTAATAAAAGTCCTTTAGTAAGCACTATATATAGGTAAGGTACTTTAGTAGTTGGTTAGGAATTAATTAATTAAATAAAGATAATATAGGTTGAGGGATTTTTGTTATACTTATATAACTATTGCACTCGCTTATTATGTATATCATAGTATTATTAAAGCTATATATAATATAGTGATGAAACCTATTAATTTAAGTCTTTTAAGGCTCTTAGTCTAGGTATAGGCTATTATTATTGAGATTATTAGATATTATTATGTTTTTTTAATCCCCTTTTAAGTGCTATAAAGAGATAATAATGCAATTAAAAAACCTATATAAAGAAATAAACATAGAACTTAAATTTATATAAAAATATATAGAAATTTATTATAATTTTAAGTAATTAAAAAGACTAAGCTTTAAAAAGAGAGAGATAATTTATTTAGTAATAAAGAATATTGTTATAAAATAATAAAATAAAAAATATAATTATAAGTATATTA
>MAEB01001794.1:0-13406 GCA_001680515.1 Fusarium phaseoli | reverse complement strand
TTACTTATCTAAGACCTTTAAGTATCTAATTACCCTTTTATTAGCTATATTTAATATTAGCTATATAATTAATAGGTCTTATATACTAGATTTCTTTATCTCTAGCTTAGCTAAAGTTAATTTTAATTAAGACTTTTATATTCTTAGGTATAAAGAATTAATTACCGATATAATTAGCGCCTTATCGGTCTATAGGGTAACTTAGAAGTCTAAAGTAGATACTATTATAACTACTCTTCTTCGGGATAGATAAATAAAAATAAGCGCGAAAGTATTAAAGGCTCTTATATTATAAATCCCATACTTTAACTTAAATATAGCAATAGAGCTATTAGGCGATATAGTTCTTAAGGTTATATAGTCTTTTAAGTCCCGCAGGTATATACTTCCTTTAATAGAAATCTATATAATTTCTTAATGAGTAGATAGTAAGATCCTTATTAAGCTACCTTATAACCCCTAATATACCTATAATAAAGACTCCTATAAGAGTTCCCCTAGGTAGTCTTTTAATATAATATATAGCTCTATCGAGACCTCTTAAGGTATCTAATCTATCTAGCTAATTATTAGGAGTTATTATCGAGGTATTAGGAGCTATTTAAGTTTTATTAAAGACTTCTATATTACCTATATCTAGTATTTTATTAATAGATAGTATACCGCTTACCTATATTATTATTAAGCTAATAGAAAATAGCCTATACTTTAAGAATAGGATTATAGTATAAGAGCTATTAAGAAGGCGATAGAAAAATATTAAAATTAGGGCTATTTATTCTAGGCCTCTAACTCTATAGAACCTATAGTCTGCCGCTTCTATAATAACTAAATAATATTTCTAGACTATAGTAATATTTATTAAGCCTTTATTTGTAAGCTAAACTTTAATATACTTAATAAATAGCTTACTAAATGATAATAAAATATTAAATTAGTCTATTAGGTAGAGTTTAAAAGGAGGCTCTTAGCTATATATAGCCCTTTAGAGGTATATATAAGAGACTGAGTTTTATTTATAGCTACTAAGTTTAGACTCCCTATATATCGCCTTTAGTATTTAGTAGATATTATAAGTTTAAATATTTCGGAATCTAATTATATAAGATCTAAATTATTTTATAATAATATAAGGAAAATAATAGTAAGTATAGAGTAGATAGTCAGGGAAGTAATAAGGTTAAGTAAGGTTTACTATACTCTCTATAATATAAACCCTTAATCTTAGATAATATAAATTAATAGCTATAATAGAAGTAATTATATAATATATATTCTAAAAGTAAGTATTCTATTTAACTGCCCCTCGCAATAATCCAAGCCTAGGCTAGGTAATTCATAAATTATATAATACTTATAGAACCTAAAGCAAACTCTTAAGTTAAGTCCTAAAGTAAGGCTATTAAAGAGTATTAAGTAGGTAGGCAGAAAGACCTTAACTCGCACCCTTAACCTATTAAGGAGGGTAATAAGGTAGAGGGGGGAGCTTTAATGCGAAATAACTCCTGATAGGTCGAGGTATTAATTATATTCTCATTAAAGCAGGTATACTACCGTATTTATTATTATATCTAATTTAGCCTCGACTTAATAGAATAGCTTAGGGTGCTATACCTTTATATTTAGCTTTATACTTATAGGGAAAGCGAATTTCTTAAGCTAGGTAGGTTAGCTTTAAGTAATATAATAGAGGAGCTAAATTCGGTAGGTATTTAAAATATAAATAGTTTTATTATTTTTCTTAGGTAGATTATCCCTAATTATACTTACTATAAGCTTATTAAACCTATTTTATGTGAACCTAGAAACTATTTATTATATAGTATCTTCGCTATTAGCGGAAGAGTAATATTATAGCGGCTATACTAACCTAGTGCTTATAGTATACTAAAACTAGATAGCACTTCTTAAAGCCTTACTTAAAGATATAAAGTATTAATTAAGGTACCTTTATTTAGAGAACTAATATCTTATTACTACTATATACTATTTAATAAGAGAATTATACCTAGAACCTTTTTATTCTCTATTAATACTTAGAAGGGCGCCCTAGATATAATATATTAAAATACTAGAAATTAATGGTACTAAAGCTAATCGCTAAGGAAAGGGGAAATAAGCTCGCCTATAATTAATACTTAGCGATTATAGTTTTTAGCTTAAGGTACCGATAGAGTAGTTCACTAGTGCTAATTATTACGGTCTATAAATTAAATCGAGCTCTACTATATTACTATAGTATTAGATAATAAATTATATAACCTTTATTAAGTTATAATATAAAAGCTCTAATATATAATAAAAAATAAGGGAATTAATTTAAATTAATCTTAAGATAAAAATATAGATTATCTACTAAACTCCCGCTAATCTAATTAATTAGGTAATCTAACTTAATCTAGCCCTTAGTATTAGTATTTAATATTCCACCCTTAGTCTTTTATATAGTAAGCCCTTAGCGGGGTTTAAAAACTAGAGAAGGTAGCTTTAAAAGGGAAGGTAATCTCGATAGCCCCATTTATAGGTCGATTATCTTATATTCCTCTAGGGTCCTTTCCCACTCTATCTTAATATTATTAGGTAGTAGAGAAATAATAACGGCATATTTTAATCGATAGCTAGCGGTATTAATGCAAACGGAGAGAATAAACTTATAGCCCCCCTTATCTAATAGTTAGATTTCTATCTAGATAGTAATCTAAGGAAAGTAAGCGGCTTTAAGCCCGGGATAGAAAGTTAATATAACTCTATTATAATAATAGATATCGATAATTCTAGGGATAAGCTCTTTAGGTTTAATAGCTAAAATATAATTAAATTAGTAATAGATATTACCCCTATTATTAGAAAATGACTTATACTTAGTAAAAATATTACTATAATAGTCTTTATATTCGAGTATAGTATAAATGCCTTAAATTAGGGTTATACTAAAGTTAATAACCTTATAGGTAATAAGAGCTATAATATAGGGAGGAACTTAAGTTATTTCTATTAGAGACTCTCCTCTTTATGTATGATTACTTAGTTTTATAGAACTCTTACTTAACTTAATAGCTTTTATTTAAGGGCTATTAATATTAATATAATATCTCTCTTATTCCTTATTAGTTTAACGCTAAGCTTTATAATCGCCGATAGGTTATATAAGGGAGAGGGGATAGGATTCTTTATTAGCTCGAGATTAAAGGCGAGACGCCGAGATATATATATAAATGGAACCTTTAAACTTAATTATTATCTTTAAATAACCCTAGCGTAATATCGCTATAAAGCTCGCTTAAAAGTCCCCCGAATTCCTCCTTTTAATAGGCCTTAATAGCTAAGCGAATAATACTAAAAACCCTAGTAATATATCACTCTTACCCCTTTAGCCTTTAGCGGTATTTAGAGTTAAGGGCCTTAAGTATCGTAACTTATCTTTATAATATTTTAATTTATACCTATAAATATACGATCTAAGTATTAAAAGGATCTATTCTTTAACCGGAAGGGATATCTATTCCCCTTTTAGTATTTCTAGCTAGCTCACTCTCTTATAAGAGCGGCGGTAAGTACTTCTTAGTTATAGGTATAATAATTAAAATAGTAATATATAGGTGAAAAATAGATATATTTAGTAGGGTTAAATAACGGACTTAAATTAATTATATATATGGGGTAGAGATCTAGTACTTTTAGTCGCTTAGGCCCTCTCTAAATACGCTATCTATATAGCTAATCCACATACTTATATAAGCATTTAATAACCCCGCATAAGTCTTATATTAAGTAATAGGCCTTACTTTAATATTATCTTCCTTAATACTTTAATTAAGTAAATAATTAACTAGCTTATATATAAATACCCTTAAGCTCTTCTATAGATATTTAATACTTTTTCGAAAATCTTTTATAATACTTAAGAGTTTTAGTAATATATTATCTATATTAAACCTAATTTAATTTAGCTAATAATTACTAGCTAAGATAGTCCTCTTAAGGTCTTTTAATTATATTAAAATAATTTATAAGGCACTATTTAGATTAATTCTATTCTATATAGTATATATAATATAGCTTATTATTTAATCTCTTCTATAAAAGAATTAAATACTAGCATTTAATAGGTATTACCTATTATCTCTTAATACCCTAAGGCTTATATATTAGCCTAAGGGATAGATAAAAATAAGGTATAGGTAGTATCTATAAGGGATTAAAGAGCTAATAAATTAAAATCTAATAAAGGGAGGCTAGTATAATCTACCGGCTTAAGAACTTAAGAAAAGTTAAAAAGAGTATTATTATTAAGGGTATCTATAATAGGCTATAGAGAGAAGAAAAAAATAAAAAAGAATTATTATTCCTAAATAGATAAGGTAAGCCTAGCCTTAATATATTCTTACCTTTAATATAAAAATTAATACTTAAAGGCTTATTAAATTAGGGTGGTAAAATAAAGCTATATAATTAATTTTAAGATATTCTATTATACCTAACTTATAGAGCTAATAAATACGCGCGTATACTTAAATGCCCTCCTTTATTCGACCTAACTTCTAACTAAATAATCTATTACCTACCTATTATGATATACTTTAACCTATTAATTATACTTATAGCCCTCTTTTTATATAAAGCCTAGGCGCTTTTAATATAATATCCCCTATACCTCGCGGAGCCTATCCTAGCGCTTAAGGCTAAAAGATCCACCCTTTCTATTATATAGATTCCTCTTAAGATAATCTTAATCTAGAGCTAATGCCTATTAGTATTAATTTACTAACTGAGATATATTATAAGGCTACCTTATACTTTTTAGACCCCTCTTTCCTCCCGATTTAATATACCTTTAGGTCGCTTTTATATAATAGAGGGTAAATCCTAAAGTTCTAGGTCTTAAAGGGAAGCTTAAATAGAGATATTAATATAATTTAATATTAATCCTTACCTAAGAAGTAAGAGAGAGTTAGCGGCTAACCCGCTATAAGTAATATACCGGCTTAGCCCCTAGCTATAACTATAGTATAATCTTTAGTAGGTATGCCGACTCTTTTATTCCTTTAAGCGTAATTAGCTAGGTTAGTTACCTAATAGAGGCCCTTAAGACGATAAAAACCTTAATTACTATAATTAAATTATTAAATACCTTTATAGAAATAGCACTAACTATTTTAGTTTCCTCGAGCATAAGCTTCCTATCTATATTAATCGAGACTAAGACTTAAAAGCGGGGATCTATAGGTATAAGAAATACTAAAGTATTAAAGGCTACCGGTTCTAATACTTCTAATAAGATATCTATAGCCGTATTAATTATAGGAACCCTTAAGCCTAATAAGATACCTAAGAAAGAAGTATAAGCTATATTAATAGGACCGTAAACTATTAAAGATAGGGTCTTTAAGAATATTACTTCTAAGACGTCTATTACTCTTATGCTAGCTTTAATGACTTTACTTATCTCTACTCTTATAGTCTATTATATAGTAACGGCTAAATATATAGTATTATAAGCTCCTAGGTAGTGCTAGGTTTACCGGCTTTATTCCCTAGCCGGCCGGTATATAGCCCCGCGGGGGTTCTATACTCTAGAGCTATTAATCCTTAGCTAATTAGTATTAGATTTATTTATACTAAAGGAATAGAGCTTTAAGTTTTATTACCTATAAGTTAGGTAGTAATATTATATCTTATCGCCTAATTATTATCGGTTCTTATTATACTACCTTAATAATTACTATAATATAAATCCTATTATTCTAGCTCACTAAAAGTCCATACTTCCTTATTATCGTGCCTATCTTTTATAATAACGCGTGAGATATTGCCTTCTCTTTAGCCCTAAGATCCGGCCTAGGGCATAAGACCTAGTTTAAATAACCCTCGCTAGAGAAGATAGCCCTTTATTAGCCTATAAATAAAGTCTATAGCGTATATATATATTACTCTTTATATAGCCTATATATTCCTCTATAACGAGATCTATTAATTCTAGGACTCTCTAGAGGACCTTAAATGCTAATCTCGCTATAAGAGTAAAGATCTTTAGCGCGAGGTTAAGGAACTAACGCTATAAACTTAAGATATTCTTCACGAAATCCGCGAGTTAAAGTAGGCTATTAACGCCTTAATTAACCTAATAGTATAGCTCCCCTAATTCAAAACTATATAAATAGCTATTCTTATATAAGAAGGTTATAAGCTATAATTCCCGCTTCTATAGGCCTTATTCTATATTAAGCCTATACTCTTTAAGTCTTATTATACCTTAAGTAATAAATTAAGTTTTCTTCTCTAGTACCTATAGCGCTCTACCTTAATTAAGGAGGCTATAATATTTTATATTATCTTATCCTATCTCGGTATCCTTTTAAGTATATTATAACTATTAATAAGTCATTAGAACGCTAGGTATCGGCTAGATATAGCTATATTAATAAGGTGGGATATTTATATTATTATAGTTATTATAGAGCTCGCATACTTTCCTAAGAACCTTCTTTCGCTACTTTAAACCTTTTTTTCGCTCTTATTATAATAATCCAAGAGTAACTAATAACGCTAAATTTAAATATCGCTATTTATATACTTTATTTAGCGCCTAAGCGCTAGGCGGCTATAAGCTAAAAATAACGCCCGCATATAAATATTCTCTAAGGGTAATACCTAGATCTAATAAATAACAGAGAATCGGCTAGAAAGAATCTCAATAAGAATAAATAACCGAATATTAATCGATAAAGAACTTATCTCTAATATATTAGCCCTATCTCCCAGTCTAACCTAATCTAGAGTTAAATAGCTATCTCGAGCTCTTATCCATACAGATATAGCATATATATTTACGGATAATATAAAGTAGGTATATAGATTCTAGGTTAAATTACTACTAGGAATCGCTATACCTAATAATATAGCGGAGGCTAGATTAAGCACTATACCGGCGTTTTATTTTCTAGACTATATTATTAATACTAAGAGCTATCTATAGTAATTAAGCCGCCTAGGCTATATCGCCTTAACGATTATACTAAATAGGTTAAAAGGAGCTATAGGCGTTAATAGACGGTAAGGGAAACTTAAATTAAGCTCTAGTCGAAGGAATGCCTTATTAGCTATAGACCTTTATCTTAATACTTAAGGACCTATTTCGAATTAAGCCTAGGTAAAGAAGTAATTAAATCGGCGAATATAGACTAGCCGGCGCTAGACCGAGCTTAATAGGTATTATCCGCTTCTTATAGTAATTTATTTTAATACTACTAAAAGGCTAATATTAATCTAAACCTTCTATTCCTTAAGCAATATATAGCCTATCTATCTAACCTCTTTTAGTGCTAATTAATCTATCTTTAGTATATTATTAAGGGCTATTAGCGGGTATATCCTTAAATCTATTAGCTTAGATTTAATTAAGGCTTTAAATAGGCTAAGGCTTATCGCTAAAGCTATTATTTAATATAGTATATTATAGGCTCACGAGATATAAAAGCATATAATTAAAATTAAAAGAAATTTATCTATAATATATTAAAGATATTATTTATATCGGGGAATTAATTAGTTTTTATTTAACCTCCTTATAATATTCTTTAATAAAAGGCTAGTCCTTCTAATTAAATCTCTATTCCTAGATATATTAATCTATTACTATTTTAAGTTAGGAGATCTATATAATACTTTAGCCGAGTTCTTCTTTAAGAAATATAAGGATATATATATAACTTTAGATACTTAAAATAAAACTAAATTAATTCTATTTATAACTCCTCTTCTTTATCCTCTAGATTTAGAGCTATTATTATAAGAGCCTTAATAATTAAGGGTAATAGCTCTATATCCTTATCTATCTCTTTAAGATAGAAATTTCTAGTTTTAGTCTAGCCTATATATACCCTAGTAGCTCCTTATAGCCTCTATTATAAGACGACGATAGGGTAGTATCCTACGCAGCTAATATATTTATACCTAAAGTATCTAGTGGGGCTAGCGGTAAGATTAGGTTCTATATATAAGGTGCTATAAGGTTATCTAGAAGCGAGATTATTATAGTATCTATAGCTCGATAAGTATCTATTTCTAATTTAAGGTCCTCTTTATTTACTAAAATCTAGAGGGTCTTAACTTAAGTCCTCACCTATAGCTTTATATTTTTATTAAGTTAATTCTTTAACTTTAGCTTTAATTATTTTATTTCGGCCGGGTCTTTTCGCTATATATCTATATAAGAGGTAGTAGTATTCCTTATAGCGCTAGCGTCTTTTAAAAGACGCCTTTATGCCTTTAGGGCTCGCCCTAATAATAAATCCTTCGGCTCTTAGTGAATTTTCCGCCTCTAGTGGGATATAATTCTATCTATCTTATCGCTTAATAGCTTAGCCTATATTAATTATTATAAAAGTATAGCGGAATTAATAACCGGCTTACTTTAGTTAATATAGATGCCTATAATTCTAAAGAAACTCTATATAAGATCGAATTTAATAAGTAATAGATTTAATTCTAGCTCTATATAGTCTTATATAGCTCTCTTAAGGGTTAAGAGGAAAGAATAATCTTTTAATTTCTAAAATATATTAATTATAGGCATCCCGCTATATTAACCCGGCGTTATATCTAAGTATAAGTTATTCTCTAGGACTAATCGCGGGACCTCTAGAGAAGATAACTTTAGCCCTTTAGAGATTTTCTAATTATAATAGCCTAAATAAAAGGCGCCTATATAAAGATATTACTTATAGCTATCGTCGATAAACGTATTTATACTATAACCTTTTATATCTTATAGTAGAGGAATAAAGCTAAGGAAAAGAAATAGCTATAAAGCTATAAGAATTAACTATAAGAATATACGCTTTATATCAAGAGGCTTATAGACTATAAGATAATGCCCTTCCTTAACTTCTATATAGTTCCCTATTTAGGTCTAGTCTTTATTAAGACTTTCTATTAATCCCTCTATCGGCCTTAATATCATAAGAGACTTCCCTCGATATCTTTTCCTCCTCTTAACCTTAATATAATTTATTAATATACTTATGCCTATAATTAAATACTATATATTCTTATAGAAGGTAAGGATATTTAATATTATAATTTTAATCTTAATGATTTTATTAAAGAGCTTTTCTCTTTATAGTTAATTAGATATATTAAGGAATAAGGCGCCTTTTTCTATCTCCTCACGGATAGCTTATTAATTAGTCTTACTCTATATAGGGGCCTTAAACTAGAGAAATTAAGCTATATATATATCTAAATAGCACTCGAGATCTTTAAGACCTTTAAAGATATTATCCTAGATCTTATATATATAGTCCCTTTAGTAGGCGATAATTAGCTTATCGAGATAAGCTACTAGATATTTAGCCTAATTTCCTAATTTAATATCCTCCTATAGTCCTAATAATAAAGTTATATCTTTTATAGCGCTCTAGATTTTAGGCTATAGAAATATTATAAATATATATTTTTCTTTACCTAAAGGTAACTTCTTAAGCTATTATCTATATAAACCTAACTAATTATTATATAATAATACCTACCTATAGATCTCGCTATTACTATACTTATTAGGTAGCTTTAATAACTTAATTAGTAATATATAAGAATAGAATAAAGCGAACTAAGAGGGCTTTATCTAGCGGGATTATATAAATTTATATAATATATTTATATAAGTCCCTAAGTAAGCGCCTTACCTAAATAAGATAGTATTATCCTAGTAGATAATCGATTATAAGCTTCTTATTAATATAGGGAGGCTTAAGAAGAAATATTTACTAAAATTATAAATAAATAATCTCTAGCTCCTCTAATATATAATTAAGTCCCTATAGGGATATAATATTAATAATTAGTTAGTTATAGTTATTAAGGAATTATTAAAACTTAATAACTAATGCTTAATTAGAGAAGGTTATAGGGTATTTAATAAACCCTTTTAAAGTTAAAAGCGATAGGAGAATATATATATACCCTTTAAGGTATTTACTAAGGGAAGATAAAGCTATATTATATACTTATTAGATAGAGTCCCTATATAGGTTTAATTATCTCGTGAAAATATTATGGATTTTATAATAAAGGCTAAGCCTTTCTTATAGCGGTAGTAATTTATAATCTAGGCGCCCTCTAGCTTAAGGCTTAAATTTCATTAATACTAAAAACTATAGCCTTTAAGCTAGTTTTTATTTTAATTCTTATATATTAAAATTAACGCTAATAAATTTAATATAAGAGGCGCAATAAGATAATATCCCTATCTATATATATAAAGAAGTTTAGGATTAATAAAAGAACTTAAGATACTATATTATTATTAAAGATATTTCTAGAACTTTAGTTAAATACCCTTAGTCTACCGGGGCTATACCTTATTAAGAATCTAGCTCTATATTAGATCTTCGATAAATTAAGTTCGGTAAAGCTAAAGGCAATCCTCGCGATTAATAATAGCCGCAAAAGATAGTTTCTAATATTAAGACTCCTTATTAACTATAGCTATAGAGATCGGTCGGTAGGACTCTATTGCTAGCCTAATAAGACGCTCTTCTTTAACTATAAGCTTTACCTTTAAGATAATAGTATTTAAGGTATACCCCGGTTCTAGATAAAGCGGCTATAAAATAGGGGGCTAAATAGCTATATCCTTAAGCTTACCGACTATAGCGTAATATATATCGCCTATAAGCTCTATAGGGAGGTATTAGCGCTATTTAGTAATATTATCCTTATCTTTATTCCTAATCTTAAGCTCACGAAAATTATTAAGCTCTTTTATTATTAATTTAAGAGTACTATATAGATAAAATTTCTAAAGAGCTAATATATCTTACTCCTTTATAATAATATACTATTAGCCTAATATATTTATTCCTACCTTATATCCATATTTATATTAATACTTTATAGCTCTAATGCTCTTTAGGTATATACTAATATAGATATCTAATATAAACTCACTAAGACCTTTTATATTATAAATATTATACTATAGAGCTTAATACTTATATTAGAAATTAATAAGGCTTTAATAGACTTTATTCTCTAGCGCGCTACTTATTACCTAGACTTTAAGGCGCGATATTTTAAATACCTTCTTTAAGTAGCTATTTATTACTATATTAAGTAGCTATCCCGCTCTTTTAATATTATTATTACCTTAAGAATTTAATTATATCTCTTTTTAGATAGTTAGGGGGATATATTAAGCGACTTCCTAGGAAGTCAGCTAAATATCGGCAAAACTAATATCGCCCTTATAGCCTTAGCTCTAATCCTTAATACCTACCCTATAGGCGCATATTATAAGTATAGAGAGTATCTCGCTAACTAAGAGATATAAAGAAAGAAAAAAGATTTACTAATTAAGATATACCTAAGGTTCCCCCTTAAGCTTATTTTTAAATACTTTTACTGGGAGGTCACTAAATAATATAAAAGGTAGCTTAAAAGTATAAGGTTTTCTCACGCTATTAAGCTTAAATTTATCGCTACCGCGATAAATAATCGCGCTACTAAATCTAATATCTTAGATAATTATCTATTTTATATTTAGAGAGATTAAATAATTAGAAATACTATAGCTTTAGCTAATTACTTACTCTATATCCTATAAGCGCTATATTAGACTCTAGACTATAAATACTATCTCTATAGAGAATATATTCTTAGCTATAATACTCTTAAGGTTCTATAGCGTCTTAAACTCCTCTTATATCTAATATACTAATCCCGGAACTCCTTAGTATTTATTATTAGACCCCCTATAATAAGTATAAGGACTCTTAACCTTAGAGATACTAATAAAGAGAATATATTATATTTTCTATATAATCTATAGCATAAAATAGGTCTTAGCTTAATAGCTTTTAAGGATTATTTTAATAATATTATAGGCTCTAATAGCGGTATATTAGCTATCCTCGAAATATATTTAGTTATTAACCCTTAATTAATAGATATATTCTTTATTATTATTAGTTTTTTAGAAGGCTAAGACCTTACTAACTATACCTATTACTTTAGCTATCTTAAAACCATATAACTTTAGGGCACTAATATAATAGCCTTTAGTAAATATTTAATATAGGACTTAAGTAAGTCGCGGCTTTATAATAATAAAGAAATATTACTTACTTTTAGAAAGAAAATTCTATATTATTTAGGGTAAAATACTAAATCTATTTCTCCTTAATTCTTAGCTATTTATATAGGCTAGATATTAATATATTAGGAAAAGTAAGGAGGTAGAGATCTATATATACTATAGAGGCAGTCTATATAATTAGGAATTATTAGAATTAACTTATAATTCACTAATTACCGCCCTCTTCTATATTAAGCTTAATATATTACTAAATTTTTACTCTAGTTTTAAGCGATATATACTCAGGCTTTAATACTATATGCTACCTAGCTTTATGCTCCTCGATTTAATCTATAGGCTATATAGGAGGAGAACGCGCCTATATTATAGATATAATAAGTTAGACTAGACTAGAATTAAACTCTATACGGAAGATATAGTATATAGCTACCGGAACTATAGACCATTTATAAAGGTACTTCTAATCGAAATATCTTCTCCTAATAATAGTATTAATATTTATCTAGAGTTAGCGAGCGGAAAATATCGCGTAAGTAAATATCCCTATAAGGTTAAAGACTTAATTAAAGACTAAGGGCTCGATTATCCCTTTTATAGAAGAGATAGCTAATTAAACCTATTATTTTAAGGCACTACTCTAATAGAGATAAAGACTTAGAAACTCCTAGAATTATTATAAATAATAAAGTAATAGAAATAATTAAATTAAAATATCTAATTATCTAGGCCCGATTTTCCTTTCTTTACGTTAGATAACTATCTAGAAATAATATAATAGCTAGCCTTAATTATAAAGAGACCGGCCTAGATTAAAGGGTCTTAGCTAGCCTTAATAATAATTAAGAATAAGGGGTCCCCTAAGGGAAGCTCCTAGCTAGCCACTATATATCTAGTAATAGCTATTATAGTAAAGTAGTTAAAGTAGAATTAAAAGAGGTAGCTATAGTACTACTAGTTCTGCTTGGAGTATCTAACCGGTCATTAGAAGAAGGGCTAAGGAAATTAGGTATATACGAGAGAGGAGAGGCGTAAGCTATTACCTTATTAAATTAGGATATTATTTCTAGCGTATTAAAATACTCCTTCTTAAAGTCCTTAGGCCTAAGAAACTAGCCCATTAAGATAGATACTTCAGTAAACTCCTAGATTAAGCTAATATAGGACTTATATCTATCGATATGGCTATCTTTATGCTTTATGATAAGAGTAACCTAACCGCTATAGAAGTAAAAAAAAGTATAGGCTTTCTTAGAGAGGCCTCTCTAATAGTTTCTTATACCCGCCCTAGGGTTATAATTTTACTTAGAAT
>MAEB01001785.1:0-10039 GCA_001680515.1 Fusarium phaseoli | reverse complement strand
GGCTGCTGCTGCTGCTGCTGCTGTGGAGCAGGACGAAGAAGAGGCTCGACGAGTCGCAAGACGCGAGCGTCGACGTGAACGCCAAGTCGACGCATCCGAAGACGACTCTGAACGACGCCGGCGGCGAGAAGCTAGAAGAGCGGCTCGTGTTGCTGAGGAAGAAGAAGGCTATCGTCGCAGGGGCCATAGGCCTGCCGAGCAATCAGTCGACGAGTACGGACAACGAAGATCTCGACGGCGTGAGGAAAGACGGGGACCGGCCTGGCCACACTCGGGAACGTCGTCTTGGGTCAAGGATCACTCGGACGCACCGCCCCCGCCCGAGACACCAGCCGAAGAGGTGGCACCCGAACCTGAGGTTGTCGAGGAGGTGGATGAAGAGGAAGCACGGCGAGAAGCTCGCCGAGCCCGTCACCGAGCTAGGTACGGAGATGGAACGCCGGACGACACCGATGATCAGCGTCGACGACGGGCGAGGCGAGAAGAGCGCGACAGGGAATACCGCGATCGAGATAGGGATCGCGATAGGGACCGAGACCGTGATCGAGACCGGTACCGTGACAGGCGGCTGCAGGGCTCAGAAGGGAGTGACGAGCGTCACCACAGCCGACGCAACTCGGGATTTGTCGAGGCACCGGCAACGCCTCGAACACCTTGGTGGAAGAAGATTGCGGGATGAGGATGAGGATGAGGATGAAGGATGAATGATGCATGAGTGTCCTTTCGAGCGAGCGCGTTTGCGAGTGTCCTTTTTGATTACGACAAGCACGACTGACTACTACCTTCCGTCCGACCATCAACTCTCTACCTCCTTACCTACCTACCTACCTAACCCACGTAGATCACGACACAACGACCAACTCAGCATGGATGGAAGCCCAGTATCAGTATCATATGACAGTGGAAAGCGGTGGAGATTCCCTTTTTGCATTTCTTGGGTTTCTTGGGTTTGTTTTGGAAACGGAGCATTGCGGGAAGTGTGTTTGAATTTTCTTCTCATTTTGGATCTTGCGCATGATGGATATACGTATGTACTTGGTCCATGTATGCCCAGGTAGAGGCGCCTTGTTTCCTCGACGGCCCGAGGGGACAAAGCGACTGGCTTCTGGGTGACATGTATACCCGATTTGAAGGATAGTGTGTGATTTGGAGTGTATCGATGCATTGACTGCATAGCCGAGAGATGGCTGAGAATAGTGGTGTTTTTGTATGAGTGATCGAGTGAAGGTGACGACTGCAAGTTATAACCACGGCAGGGGATGCAAATGTTGAACAAGAATCGAGTATAATATCAAATATGAATGAAACTTGCAGTGTCGACAAACTGTGAACATGAATATTAGTCATTTGATCTAATTAACCCATCCAATGGATCTTTGCCTGACCATAAGAATCACTGTCAGTGACATGCATGGATTCATACCTACCTCGTAAGCAGGGGCAGAACAGTGTCACTTTGGTAAACCTCATCCGCGAGGGACTCGACAGGCACCAAATTTAATTACTAAAGGGATTCATTTCTAGGCAACATTCCAAAGACCCTCCATTTCCAACGAGGCTAGCTGAAGCTTCCCCTGTCTTTGTTTCTCATGCTGTTGTTGGCCGATTAGCTATCCTGGTAATTTAAAGTCGACGTGGACGCGAGGGCCCCTTCCTTCACTTGCAGCAACGGCCGATCGATCCCTACACGTTGCCGTTGCCGGTCCTCACTCCACTATCCATCCTCCCACCCACCCACCGCGCAATCCCAGGTTCCACGCTGACGACACCTCAACACCAACTTTCGCTACCTATAAGTGCCTAGCCACCATCACGACTCTATCCAATATCGCCCCGATTCCCATCACTACGCTCGCTACCGCCGCAGCCAGCAGACACGACCGATGAGGTGACCACCAGCACCTACGTCAACCAGTTGACGATCCACGAACTGAGCTACGACAACTGGCCGCTTCTTCAACATGACTGCGCCAGGCAAGGGGTCGCGATGGGGGGCCTTCCTCTCCTCGGCCTTTGAGGGCGTCGAGAATCGCCTCGACAACCTGCTTGATGAGGAGGAGCACCAAAAATCCCAGGGACAGGCGTACCATCAGCAGCAGGGAATGACGGTGCCGCAGCCATCACCAAGCCCGAAGCCTGCCACCGCTGGTACGTCGCTCTTTTCATATTCACCTCCTCTGTCTCCCAGCATAGCTCTGCTCATTCAGTCCTCTTCCCCCCCTGCTGTGGCCGCCCACTGATTCCGGACTCTGCAACAGCTCCCGCCCACAAACCAAACCGCGCCAATGATCGCCTGCAAGCTAGGCTGGCCAAGGCCTTGGCCTCCAGAACCTCACAGTCCTCTCCCCGAAGCTCCATAGATACTGCCCGTGGCTCGGTGGATAAGGAGCGCCCTGCCAGTACAGAACCTGTCATCACGAAACCAGCACCCGACACACCAGAACCCAAGTCGGCCGAGCCCGAACCTCACGTATCTGAGCCCACGCCCGAGCCCGAGCCCGCTATCGAAACGCCTCCCATTCCCACCGAAGACGCCCCGGCAGCTGCCAAGGAAGACGAGAAGGACCACGAAGTCCCGAAGCCGGCTACACCAGAGGAAACCACCGCCGACTCCGTTCCTATAATCCATACCCTAGACGACCCGGTACCAGATGAGCCCAAAGCTCAACTCGAACCCGCCGCCCCGGAGCAAGGCGGCGAGCACGAGCAGCCTGCCGAGACACCGAAGCCTGATACGGAAACCCCGACCGAGACTGCGCAAAGCGATCAAGAAGCCAACCACGCCAACGCCAACGCCCACCGAGAGGAGCTTCAAGAATACATTGAACAAGTAGATTCGCTACAGGCCAAGCTACAATATCTGTCAAAGAACGCTGCCGATGCCGCCAAGAGGGCAGCAACTGATGCCCCCGCGGGGAGCGAAGAGCGCAAGCTGGCCGAGAAGGACGAGAAGATTGCTCTGCTATTGGAAGAAGGACGAAAACTCTCCAACTCGGAGCAAAAGTATCGAAACACGATCCGAAAGCTGCGGTCTCAAATCGCGGACAGCGAGAAGCAGGCCAACGAACTCAAGAAGAGCAAGGAGAAGGCCGTGTCCGAGGTGGAGTCACTACGCAGCCGCATCAACAGCAAGGAAGAGCAAGAAAAACGAAACGAGGAAGTGCGTAAAGCGGGTGCTGTTCTTCAAAAGGAGATTGACGCACTCAGGAAGGACAAGGCGGCCAAAGACGAGGCCTACCGGCGTTTAGAGCAAGAATCCAAAACCAAGGCGGAGCAGGCACAGGCCGCTCACACTGAAGCCCTCAACAAGGCATTGGCTGCCGAGAAGAAGCGGCAGCTGGATCTTGAGGAGACGATTGCGACACTGCGAGCAGAAAGGGAGGCATTGGTCGAGCAGTCACGTCTGGATGAGATCGATTGGCAGGAAAAGGTTGACCGGGCAGTCGAGCGCGGTCGCAACGTCGAGGAAGAGCTCAAACTGGAGCTACGGGCGGCCGAGAGCAAGCTCGAGGCGATGCGGGTAGCTGCAGAGGAAGCCTCTTCGGGCTCGGGAGGAGACATCAAGTTGATACGACACATTGAGACCCTCCAGTCGCAGTATGCCTCGGCCAGCGAGAACTGGCAAGGCATTGAGGCGTCACTCTTGACAAAGGCGGCCAACCTTGAGAAGGAGAGGGACGAGGCACAGCGACGAGAGTCGGAGATGCGGAAGAAGGCTCGAGACTCGGTAAGCGGAACCATGATTGAAGCCATAGGCGCGCCCCTGACATGTCATTAGGCCAGCCGATGCAAACGTCTCGAGGATGAGCTGCAAGACGTCAGCCCAGCCCTCACAACCGCTCAACAGGAGCTAGAGACGTGCCGTGAACAGCTTGCTACGCTCAGGGCCGAGCACCAGACCGCCGAGACAGCCCTTCAGCAAGCACGGGCCGATCTCGAGAAGCAGCAGCGGGCCGCCAGCAGAGAGGCCGCTGCCGAGGCCGAGCGACGACAGTGGGCAGATGATGTTGCTGGAGCTACGCCCAGGACTCAAAGCCGACCTGACTCGCCGCTGCTCTCCGTTCCTCGAACCTTTAGCTCCGACCTCATCGGTCTTCCTGTGCCAGGGAGAGGGCCCCGACGAGTTCCCACGCCGGGAAGCCAGCCCGATAGTGCCGGCGAAGGATTCTTTTTCGGCCGAAGGATGTCCAGCCAGCCTCCGATCCGCCCGAGTGCGCTGGCGACAGGGGGGCCTATGATGCCGCCACCTCCGCTGTCTCCTTTTGAACCGCCCAGCGAGTCGCCACGCGCAATCTCACCGCCGCCAGAGAGGGATTTCGGGCTCGAAGATGGCGATCCCTCCTCCCCTCGCAATGTGGCGCAGGACATGATCTCGGTGTCGACTGTCGGAGCAGGCCCATCGGTGCAGCTCGTTGAGAGAATGAGCGCCGCGATCCGGCGGCTGGAGGCTGAAAAGGTGGCCGCCAAGGAAGAGATGGCTCGGGTGTGCAGCCAGCGAGACGAGGCACGGTCCGACATGGTGGGCCTCATGAAAGAGTTGGAAACTGGCAAGAATGCTATGGCGCGGGTGCCTGAGCTTGAGACCGAGGTGGAAAACCTCAACGCGCGATACCAGACGACGCTGGAGATGCTGGGCGAGAAGAGCGAGCTCGTCGAGGAGTTGCGATCTGATGTACAAGACGTCAAGGAGATGTACCGAGAGCTGGTGGAGCGGACAGTGAAATGAGCAGCCACCCAGCTGCCAAGGAGCGCGTGAACGGGGGATAGACGACGGGTGGTTGTAATATCTGGCGATTCTTTCTGACATCTATGTATTCCTAGGCACCTAGCTAACCCGACAGCTCAATACCCTCGCGCTCAGCACCCTGCACGATATAGTTGCGCACCTGTTCAAGAGTTAGACGGAGTTTACGGCGGGTAGCGGAGGGGCTGAGGGCGTCTATGTTACGGGTTCTTCTCTAATTATACATACCTCCTTGTCTGGGGCAAGATCCAGAGCCAGCTCTTCTGCGCTGTTCTTGATGGTGAAGTCGGCGCCTTCTTTCAGGAGGGCGACAGCGGTGTCTCCTAGTAGCAGGGTTAATGATGACGGAAGACGGAAGCCCCGTGATGGTCTGCGTACCGTGGCCCTCTGCGATGGCGTGGTGTAGAGGAGTGTAGCCCTCGTTGTCGGTGGGATTCAGGGGGCTCCGGTTCTTGAGCAGGAGCAGCACCATGGGGGCGGAGCCGACTGCAGCGGCGCGGTGGATAGGGTACTGGCCTCGGCGGTCGCGGAAGCGTGTGGAGGCGCTGTTGTCGATGAGGATGCGGGCAATGTCGAGGTTCTTCTTGGAGGCTACAAAGTGGAGGGCAGTCTACAGCCAAGACGGCGTCAGCTGGCCCTTGACAAGCATACGGTGATGGGTTCTACCTGTCCGCCAGTATCTATTGGGTCATATTAGCCTCTGGGGATCTGGAAATGTCGGTGCTGTGCCTTACTCTTGAGGTTGACGTCGGCGTCCTTGGCGATCAGCAGCTTTACAACAGCTTCGCTCTCGGGGACACTGGCCGAGATCATGAGAGGAGACCACCCGCTGTCGTCCTACGGTTGAATATCAGTTTGACGATGCTCATGGTATAGCTCATGATGAGTGAACTAACCTGAACATCGGCGTCAAAGCTGCGCTGGTTGGCTAGCAACTGGACAATGTCCAAGTTGTTGGACGAGGCGGCCCAGTGAATGGGATATCGACCATCATCATCCTTTCGCTGGGAGAGTTTGGGGTCCGACTTTGAAGTTATCAACGCCTGAGCGATAGTATATTCACGGGAATATTAACCTTGAGCAATCCCTCGGCAACCGATACTGTTGTGTCTATGTTAGATGGCTGATCCAACCGACGCTCGGATGCACATGATACTGACCCTGTCCCTCGCGAGCTGCCGTGTGCAAGGGGAACTTGTCATCACTCGCCATTTTGGCTTTGGGGGAAATGCGACACAGCGAGATATGAAAGTAGATTGAGTATTTAAGATGACCTGATAGAGATCATGAAGAAAAGGCGATGCTCTTGGCAAAGTAGGTAGACAGGCGCACTCGTAGGTACAGGCTGTAGCTCGCCTTACGTACAGCTGTTAGCCACACCAAACCACCTGTGGCGTCGACGCCACACGCGGCTGCTTCAGCCTTTCATCCCAGTCGCAACTTTTGAATCTCTGCTCTCTTCATTCCCCTTCTCACAAAATCCCACCACCACCAGCAAATATGGAGACGCCTCAAGTACCTCAGGACGCGCTCCAGCTTAGAGCGCTCGCCGCTCAGAATGCCACAGTATCGAGGACGCTCTTTGCGCACGCCGCCGCCCCCGAGCCGCCATCCACGAAGCGACAAAAGATCAACGACAACGCGTCCGAGGACCCCATCACAAAACGACGATTCCGCGCCGAGTACGCCGACGTCGAGACCCTGCCGCCATCAATTACCGCCAAGCTGCCAACTAAACAACCCGGGAAGAAGGTCGCCAGGCCTGGCGCGCCGGCGAGGCCAGCAATGAAGCTCCTCGAGGGTGCGCCCGGCTCCGCAAAGGGTGGTGCATCATCGGCCGCCAGGAGTGAGAGCACGCCGCAGAATATGAGCCTCACGACAAGAGGAGCCACAGCCTTGCAGCAGCCCAAACCCGAATGGCACGCGCCGTGGAAGTTGATGAGGGTCATCTCTGGCCACCTGGGCTGGGTGCGCAGCTTGGCCGTCGAGCCCAACAACAAGTGGTTCGCCAGCGGCGCCGGCGACCGCACCATCAAGATCTGGGACCTGGCCACCGGCTCTCTCAGGCTGACACTCACCGGCCACATCAGCACCGTCCGCGGGCTCGCCGTCTCGCCGCGGCACCCGTACCTCTTCTCGTGCGGCGAGGACAAGATGGTCAAGTGCTGGGACCTCGAGACCAACAAGGTGATCCGCCACTACCACGGCCACCTGAGCGGCGTCTACACCCTCGCCCTGCACCCTACCCTCGACGTGCTCGTCACGGGCGGCCGCGACGGCGTCGCCCGCGTCTGGGACATGCGCACCCGGAGCAACATCCACGTCCTCTCGGGCCACACCCAGACCGTCACCGACCTTGTCTGCCAGGAGGCCGACCCCCAGGTCATCACGGGATCCCTCGACTCGACCGTCCGCCTCTGGGATCTCGCAGCGGGAAAGACAATGGGCGTCCTCACCCACCACAAGAAGGGTGTCCGCGCCCTGGCCACGCACCCCTCAGAGTTTACCTTTGCCAGCGGCAGCACGGGGAGCGTCAAGCAGTGGAAGTGTCCCGAGGGTGCCTTTATGCAGAATTTCGAGGGCCACAATGCCATTATCAACACCATGAGCGTCAATGAGCAGAATGTCTTTTTCACAGGAGGTGAGCAGCACACCAATCAGCAAGTAATTTATCGGCTTGGCTAACGAATGGTTCAATTACAGGTGACAATGGCTCCATGAGCTTTTGGGATTGGAAGACGGGTCACAGATTCCAGTCTCTTGATACTACTGCCCAGCCTGGTTCCCTAGATGCCGAGGCGGGCATCATGAGCTCAACTTTTGACAGATCAGGACTGCGTCTGATTTGCGGCGAGGCCGATAAAACGAGTAAGTTTCCAAGTCCACTAGTTTCTAAACATGGCTAACATGTACAGTCAAAATATGGAAGCAGGATGAGACTGCCACAGAAGAGACACATCCCCTAGACTGGAAGCCAAGCCTGGCCCGAAGGAAGTTTTAAGACGCAGACAGAAAAAAAGGTGGCACATCTAATACAAGGGACCCTATGTCGGTCCTGTCCTGGGACGCCCTCGCTGGGCTCTATTATTACATCTATTATTATACACCGATACCCAAGGCTTTCAGATCCCCGTCATCGCGGAGCGCCATCTTGACTTCGTCGTCTGCAATTGACAGGCGCAGCTTGCTCGACCGCTCCGCCCGCTGAGCCTCGAGGTTGATCAGACCGGCTGCCACCAGCTCGAGCGCCGCCGTGTGGATGTGGCCAGGCCTGGTCATGGGACGCACAGCTCCTGTCTGCGTGCCCTTGAGGCCGTTGTCGAGAACTGCCGCCACGCCTGGGAGCGCTGCCGGAGCACGGAGGCTTGCCCTGTGTATCTCGTCTAGGGTCTCGCCAAATGTCGTCTCGGCGAGGCCTGTCCTTCGGATGCGCAGCAGGAGGGCAGCCATGAGGAGTTTGGACATTAGTGGGAGGCTGCGGAGGTGCTGCTGGATGGGATTCGTGGTGGCCTCGTTGATGGCCTTTTTAATGGTGGCGATGGTGACACGCCCAGAGCCCCTCAGCTGGCCCTGGGACTCTGCCCGCTTGCTTGGAGTGGTGGGATCGCCAGGGGCGTCGGCCTCGGCGAGCTCGACGGCTCGACGGCAGATGTCGAGGGCTCTTCGAGCGTCGCCGCTGACTGCGGCAACCTTGCGACTAGCGAATTGAATGGCGTCCGGGTCTACAATGTTTCCGGGGACTCCCTCTAATCGTGACTGGATGATCTTCATGAGTTGTTCGTGGTTGTAACCAGGGAAGGTGATTCTTGTGAGGCCTGTATGATGTTAATGGGAAATCTCAAGCGGGCGTGACATGACATACCTAGACGACTGCTAATCTTGTTGCTCAGAGTTCGCTCTGGCAGATCCATGGTGTTGGCAACCGCGAGAACAATGAGGCGGCTGTGTCGCAAGGTCGGCCAGTTGAAAAAGTTGTACATGACAGCCTGGTTCTTGGTCACCAGCTGATCAAGCTCGTCCATGAGCACCACACAGGGAATACGGCGTGGACTAGGGTTGCTGAACTCTCGTTCCAGGAGATCCAGAGACTGAGCCGGGCTAGCTCGCTGACCCTTGAGGGCCTCCCACAGAAGTGTATATGACTGATGAGGATCTGTAATTTTCATGCCGTTGATCTCGACAAAGATGAAATCGTCGAGCTCATCTGCGCCGACAGCCTCCTCCAGCCGGGAAATCACTTCGCGTACTGTTGCCGTCTTGCCTGTTCCCGGTGTACCTGAAATGTAGATGCAGTTGCCGGTGCCGTCTGAGATGGCGGCCTCGAGGTGAGAGTACACGAGCGAAAACTCTCCCTCTCGGCAGGGGAGACTAGTAGGGACAGAAGAGACGTGTAGTCGTGAGCGGGCTATTTGAAATGGTGAGGATTCGATGCGGCTTGGCGATAGCCTGCGAGTGGCCAGGGGTGTGAATTCGAGTCTCTTGCTTGCACTCCTATTCTCGATTAGCAAAACATAGGGCCATAAACAGACGTAGTTGACGAACCTTTTTGTCCGGGAACCGGGCTCCATTTGACTTCTCCGAGACGTCGGCGTAGCCACCGTCGAACCCCGTCCCGTCTTTGTCGGAGTCTGCGGAGGAGGATGATACGCAGCATCCGCCGGTGAAGGACTCCTCGCCTTTCTACGACGCCTCGTAGCCTTTGTCCCATTCTTGATCATGTCCATCATGGTGAACAAGTCGTCCTCGCCGCGGTAAATCTCCTCCCAGACGAACTCGTCCGTGTACGTCGCCGTCCGAGTATTGCAGCCTCGCCGGCAGACAAACGTCTTTCCATAATCGGGATTGTTGCGGGGGATTCGGCCCTGGGGGTATCTGGTGAGAAAAGAGTCGAGGGAGCTGAGTTTGGCTTTGCCGTTGATCGAGGCCAGGGGGTTGATGTCCCAAGATGGGGAGATATAGAGTTCATTCTAGCATGCTTTGTTAGAACAATCCAAAGATACAATGTGATGTGTAGTACCCAGTAGTAGTCGGATCGCTTCTTATCCTTGTTCCGAATCTCCTTTTCGCTGGAAAACCACATAAAGTTGGCCGCCTTCTCACCATCACCATCATCCTCGACAAACTCGCAGATCAGGGCGACCCAGGCCTCGTTGGACCCGTCAGCCTTGAGCATCACGACGTCCCCGATCCGACACTCGAACCTGCCGATCCTGGCCCCGACGATCCTGTCACCCGTCACCTTTCTGCGCTTTCGGTCGCTCTGAGGCTCGCCGCCCGCCGCCGCTGTCGGGCTCG